>VMRN01000001.1:16194245-16292728 GCA_010277015.1 Poeciliopsis turrubarensis
TGTGTGTGTGTGTGTGTGTGTGTGTGTGTGTGTGTGTGTGTGTGTGTATGCTATGATTTATAAGAATTTAAAAAAAGCAAATAAACAATAAAACACCAGGACCTTTAAGGAAATTAATATACGAGACAAAACAATGTGATGGTAGTAATTAGCGGTGGCACAAAATCCTAAAGGGAAATTATAATATAGCATAATATAATATATCACAATGTAATATAATAGAATATAACATTTTGTTGACAACATGGTTTTCCCCCAGGCATATCTGTACCTCATGCTGCTCTTTTGTTTATTTTTTATTTTTTGGTGGGGGTGATTTAAAGTACCACCAGACACATTTTTGTCCAAATAAAAGAGGTATTAATGTTCATGTGACCTGCAGAGGGAGGGCGACCCGTACAACTTGAAAACCTACACAGGGCGAGTTGGGCAATCACCAGATCTACCTGATATGGGAGCTGGTGGAAATGTTGTCCTTTGCTTGGCTCAAATTCTACCAAAAATAAAAAATAAAAAATTAGAACCACAAACTCTTAAAAAAAAAAAAAAAAAAAGAACCTGCAGCCCTAACTCCAGTCACTGATATGAATCTGGTGGCTCCTACCCATAGATAATCAGATTAAAAAATGGTGAGTGACAAATGTGTCAATAATCAAGTACCAAAAATGTGATACACACTCTTTTTCACATCAACAAGCAATTCCTTCCTGATGTTTTACATATAATAGGGAAAAAGATTGATGGCGACATCCTTAGTGATGCAAACATACACACCACAAACACACAAATGCTCGTTTTAGTAATTTGCTTCAATGCAGCATTTATTAATGAAGGTTGGTTGTTTATTTTATATTTGGTGAGTTTGAACCATGTCTGATTTATTTTTGCGAAAAAAAGAATATATATATATATATATATATATTTTTTTTTTCTTCTTCTTTTTTCTTTTTTTTAATGAATTACATTTTTGTTTGATTTATATTTCACTTCTCATAATCACTGTAGAAAACCTTGGTGTTCCAGCACAAAGTTGTCCTGTGGAAACAAACCCATATCTGGTTCCGGGGGCCGTCAGAGTCCGAGTTGAGGATTGATATCTAATTATGGACCACCAAGCTCCCAAAGAATGCAGGAAAATATTTTATATTTTATATAAATATATTTTATTTATAATATATATATATATATTATATGACCCCCACCCCCGCCCAAAAACAAAAGGAAAAAAAAGAAAAAAAAAGTCTTGCGTAGAAGGTTAAGAGTCTTTTATTAAATCGAGAGGGTTCGGACCGGAAGCCATCTTGAAAGTGTCGCGGGCTTAACGCTGGGAGGAACGTGGGGGTGAAAGAGGAGAGGAGGAGAGGAGAGGAGAGGGAGGCTGGAGGAGGCGGAGGAGGGCAGCTCATTGTTACGGAGAGGGCGAGTTGCTCAGACCGCCGCCACAGCACGTGAATATCCCCGGAGAACATTTCGGTAAAGTTGTGTCCGTTTAATTCCTCCGTTTTTCTCCCTTCGTGAATATCCGAGCGGAGTGCCGCTGCTCCGCCTCCCCGTTGCAGCCCCGGCGGCTCGCTGCTGTAAATGATAACACCGGTGAGCGGAGGTGGCCGCCTCCACTCCGGTTCCTATCAGCGCCTGAGGTCGGAACCGCCTATTGTCTGCTCGGCGTTACTTCTCTCTGCTTGAATCCGGGTTTTGGGTGACGCTCCGGCGGTCAGAGGGAAGCCGCGCCGCGTCGAGCCTCCTGGTCAGGTTAGTTTAGCTAATTTAATAAGCGGAGCGGATCAATGAATCTGGAGATAAACCGTGGAATTAACCTGATTATTTCCATTCTTTTCTATTCTGGTTTAAATGTGACACATTTAACGGAAGGAATTCTCAATTGTATGTTTATTATTATTATTATTATTTATGTTTTCATACGTGTCAGTAGAAAGAGTGTGTTGAGGCTGTATGGGTGTGTACTGACATGTTAATGAGGCTGGTTATAATGTGAAAAAAACACAATATGGCGAAATAAAAGACAAATGACAGAATGGCTTCTGAAAAGACTTAAACACTACATTAAATTTAAAGTTGTCAAGCATAAAGTTGCACATAAATCTACTGAATATTATTCTGATTAAAATGCCACATAGTATTTTTATGCAGTATTAAAGGTTTGATGACCATCAATGCTAATAAGTTGTTCTTCTATCATATTGGACCTTCTTTTTAAACGTCAATGGAGCCACTTGAACGTCATTAACAGAAGCAACTATATTTCATGCTAAAAATATCACCTGAATCTCTGTTTTAAAAAAAATGCACTGCTTTGTTTTGGGAGCTTTGCTACAATTACTATTTTTGTTGTGATTTTTTTGCATGCAGGATCACTGGACTGATTGTGGCTGGTGCTCCCTTTAGAAGGAGCGCAGTTGGACTGGAAGCTCAGCCTCTCTCAGGTGACACGGCCCGGTTAACATGATGACGATGGACGGCGCCGGCTTCGACCAGGAACACGTCGGATGGTCCCTGCCAGCTCGGACCGTTTCTCTGTGATCTCAGAAGAGACTCTCAGGCAATTTTCAAACGTTTTTTTATTTTTTATTTTTCCCTTTCATCTGGTGGATGACCCTTACGGTAACAGAGGGTAACCTCTCGTCCTAAGCAGCCGTCTCCTGGGTGTCTCCTCTGCTCTCTCGTGTGGGGGGGCGGGGCAACCCGGCGATGGATCTCCTGTGGGTGCTCTCCGTGTCGATGCTCGCCGCCTGCGTGGCCATCCCCATGGACGCTGCGGCGGGCAGCCACAGTCTGTTCACCTGCGAGCCCATCACCCTGCGCATGTGTCAGGGGCTGCCATACAACTCCACCTTCATGCCCAACATCATGAACCACTACGACCAGCAGACGGCTGCGCTCGCCATGGAGGTACGGCACATGATGCGACATGTGGAAAGGCTTTTCCCTCAACGCTGTGTCGTAATGTAGTGGAAAATACGTCTCTGTTTTCAGCGTAGCGTTGACGTTTGAGCTTGAAACACGTACGCAATATGTGTCTGTGTTCAAAAAGCCGAGATGGGACAAAAAGATTAGAATAATAATAATAAAAAAAAAACACTTCAATTGCAAAGAAAGCATTTACATTTTTCTTTTTATTTTTAAAATTGCCACAAAAATATTAATCAGATGTTCTAGGTCATCATTTTTATCACTTTTCTAGCAATATCTGCTTTAAGTGCAGCACTGTCGGACTGTTTCAGCGAGGTCAGTGATGTACGTTGTAGGCGACACAGAATAGAGAAACACCTAAATAAAATAGCGTTATTATTGTAGAATATTGTTCAGTTATTTTAAAGCTGTTTGAAGAAAGTATAAGATTTAATATTTGTCTTAATGGGGCCTTTTAGTTGAGCTTTTTTGTGCTTTTAAGACACATTAATAGAAGTTCTGTGACCAATGTTCGCACGCCCTTAGCTGTATTTATTTTATTTTATCAAAAATAAACCGAAGCGAAGCCAGTTAATTTCATAGTTAATGGCTCTCTCTCTCTCTGTCTATCTCTCTCTCTCTCTCTCTATCAGATCTTCTGTAAAGCCTGTTTTTGTTTTTGCTTTCGTGAAATCGATCTCAGACCTTCGTAGAAACGTTCTGAACCTCTTTCCATTCATATCCATTTTTATGCCGCATCACTCAGGTTTAATTAGGAGTGTATAATCAGACTACAGCTGGTTATGTAAGGCCTTCATTGTGTCCGCTCTGTCTGCCGGGTAGGTCTGAGGACGACGCTAATTTGGTACTGAGGACATTCAGACAAACATTCTTTCAAAGATGCCTTTTTTTTTTCTTTTTTTTTTTGCATTTTAAATTTTCTTCTCCTGTGCTTTGGGACCTGAACGCCACAGACGTAAAGGTGTGTCGCTGTGCTGCACATTTGGGATGTTTACAGATGTGTGGAGGGATTTCTCAGACCAGCTCCTGGTCACCAAATCTATTTTATATAACAGGCTTTAGAAAAATGACTTAACCACACACACACACACACACACATACATGCACACAAAGAGGGTGAAAAAAACCCCAAACCTATTTTGGTTCCAGTTCACTGATGGATTAAAGTTAGAAGTCTTTATTATTTTAAAAACATTCATTTAAAATAAATGAATCGATCTAAGGTGCATAGATGCCTTCTTGACCAAACACACTCCTCTTGTGTGTGGGTATACTGGCTATCCTTATTTCACAAATATTGGTCCGGTTTGCCGACCCCCTCCCATCATCTCTGGCCATCGACCACACCCTGCTGCCACGGCGATGATGTGGCGCCACTCTGCCGTCCATCTGTTAGCGTCGCCATGCTCAGCAGCGACTGCTGGAGAGATGGAGATGTGGCTGCCGGCAGAAGCAGCTTGCCGCTAAGAAGCCGGGGTTACGTAACCTCTGAGCTCGGCCTGCCCAGCTGTGTGAATGTGCAGCTGCATGTGATGGGTCACAGCTGCTCTCTGGAGCTGGCTCACACACCATCCCACGTCTTACTGCTCATGATTCACCATCCCAGTCATCTTATGAGCTACGATTCTTTTATTTAAAACACATTAACCATAAGAAGAAACTGTACCTGGTTGCAGCTCTGGTGCCAATTTCCAACCCTGATCTTAGCTAGCAACTTTAAAAAATAAAAGAAGAAATGCGTTAAACAGCCGAATGCTATTCAATAAATTTAGTAATTGAAACATCATCAGATATACAATCAAACGGCATACAAACAAAACCATTTGCGGTCACTAGCTGCACTGATATTGACCATAAAATTGCGCAAATTGCAAAAATGAAGAGAAAACTTGCACAAAAACTGATAAAAAGGTTTTGTGCTCGGATGATGTTTATTTCCGCCGAGTCGATATGGATAGATTTCATAAAACTGCACTGTAAACACTTCTTCCATTCTATGTTTTCCATTTTTTCCTGATCACATGTCTCAGGAGTCATGTGGTCAACGTCCAGATATTACTACTGGCGGAAACGTCAAAGAAGACGACAGGAAGTGGTAGGAGGATGATGGTTTGATCTGGCTCCACCAGAGCGCTCACAGCATCGCACAATTCATAAAAAGTTGTCATTCCAATGTGTTGAATACGTAGTTCTTCTGTAAAATCTCCGACCACAATTTTTCCAAAGTGCAGCATATGCAGCAGCTCAGATATAGATATATGTAGACTCTCAGATATTAGGTGTTTGTTGCTCTAACACCTGTATAAGATGCTTGTGCAGACATGACCTGCTGGTTGAGTAAGCCCTCTTTCAGACCTTTGCGAAGGTGGAAATGATCGGCGCATAAGATTGGTTCCTCACGTAAGTATCAATCAAAATTAAGTCAATCTGGGCCGATTCATTGGAGCATCCCTATTAACTAACCTAAAAAGTACTGTGTAGATTTATTGCGATGAAAGCCTCGCTGGAGCTGCTGGGGTTGAGATGTCGTTCTTCAACAGAAAGAGGTCGTTTTGGTTCCAACAGTGTTCACTTTGATTGGTCATGGATTCACAATTAAGTCTCTCTTAGTGCCCAGAAGTGCTTGTCAGTTTAGGATTTCACACAGGAAGCCGGTAGTTTCCAGATGGCGGAGACTGCTCTTCTGTTCGGCTCTTGTCTTCCCGATAACTCGGCCCGGGATCCAGTCCTTGGGAGAATTCAAAGCCTCTAAGACGTTGAGAGCAGCCAAACAGAGCGTTGATGGTTGATTCTTAAAGGGGAATTAGGCCTGCTTAACAGCCATGATAATAATGATGAATGGCTCGCACCATGGAGAAGCTGGGAGTTGGACTGGAACCAACGCCTGCCGTTCCTGCGCTCTTTCTTCTAAGCCTCTGAAGTGGTGTCTCTTCATGCCTTCTTTTCGAAGATTTTGCCTGGTGTTAGTTTTATGAGGAAGTAGGACAGTTTATCATCACAGCATTAGTTATAAATCCCCATATCTACTTTAGTCTTTTTGTTAAAAGCTGGGTCAGTGAAAATGTAAACTCCTGAATGACTCAAACCACAAAAATGCTAAGTTACTGTACTTTATGTTCTGCTTTTTATCCTCTTCCTTTCATCAGTGACCGTTGGATGACCTCGCAGCTCAAATGGGACATGGGCCTCGAGGGTTTGGGAATCTTTTTTATTTTTTTTTTTACCACAGTGATATTGTGCCGCACTTGCTTAAGTAAGAGCGTGTCAGATTTTCGTGGCATTACTAAATGGGTTAAAATCCCCTCATTTAGACATGGATGCTCTCTCTGGCTCCCAAATGGACTCATGGCAGGAACTCAGTTAAGCTGATAGAGACTCTGATGCCTTCTGTAGTGATCTACAGTTTTTTGTGTGAGGCAACTTATTAACCCATCACTCCTGGCTTTATGAATCTGACAATTTGTGCTTCGGCGGAGGCAGATGCTGTTATTGCGGCTGAGTGTTATTCCTGGCCTGTGGTTTTGAAAATCCACACATGCAAACTGGTGGAACTGAGCACCTGCTGAGCTCGTTATAGGAGCTCCTCCTCAGTGAAACGCTGGTGACAATGTTGTGATGATTTCCTGAAGACGGAGTTTCAGAAAGAGCAGGAGCTTCTTAAAGAGACACAGGCACAGTTTCAAGGAATTAAATCATAGTCAAATTTCTCTTGCATCATATTTGATGTATTTATGTAGTTACTTGATTGTGCTACAAAACGGCATGATATGCCTGGAAAATACCTACAAGTGCCCCTTTAAAGGGAACATTTTCTCATCTCATCTTTGAAGTTCATTTCTTCGGTTTGACATGTAGAAGAGAAGCCGAGCTTTCCCCTTGCAGGTCAGGGGTCACGGCAAGAGTAATAACAGGAATTGCTCAGAGGTCTGGTGAAGGCCAGATGGACAAAGCGAGGGTCAGGACCAACTGAAAATGCTAATCATGTTAGATTGCTAACCAGGTGCAAGCCAACAAATCACCGCAATGACGGATACGTAAAGATAGTTACCATGGTGCGATGACGCCCTGGATCCAGAGCGTCCCTTAATGCTCACCTCAAGTCAAACCCAATTTGACATTTATTCCACCAACACAAAGCCTAATGGCCCGTCTGGGTTTAATCTCCCCGGTCCGAGTCCTTCCCTTTGCCTTTCAGCCTGTTCTCTCAGGTCCAGATAAACCGCCTCAGGTTTCAGCTGCTGTGTGGACCAACCCAGATACTCCACCCTGTCGGTGTGAATGAGTTTGTAAAGGAGTGCCGAGGATTGTGTGTGTGTGTGTGTGTGCGTGTGTGTGCGTGTTTTTGTTCGATACCTCCAGTTCAATGCAGAACAACTCTCTGCGTGTTTCACCAGAGAGCACTTGACGTATCGCGCTCATTGTGCCGTAGTGAAGATGTATCCGATACACACAACGCGGCCTGATAAATCCCAGCCAGCGTGACCCGCGCTATAAAAGAGTCTCTTGTTTTATTTAATGTCCGACACCGTGTTTATTGGCAGTGCCGTGAATGCGGAGCACATCGAGAAAGCGAGGCGCTGCTCCACAACCCTTCTCTCTCTCCCTCTCTCTCTGTGTGTGTGTGTGTGTGTGTGTGTGTGTGTGTGTGTGCGTGTGTGTGTGTGTGTGTGTGTGTGTGTGTGTGTGTGTGTGTAAATGGATATTACCCACTGTCAAACACAAACACTTTCTTAGCGACGAATGACACGGCTGCCTGGTCGACCCATCACTCCTCTCTCCCTTCCTCTGCACCTCTTTTGTCCTCCCCCTCCTCCCCCGTTGGCAGGACTTTACTGTTGCCCAGGAAACCGTCCCGATTGTGCTGTTAACAAAGGAAGCAGGGCCTTTTTTGGGGGGGAGGGATTGCGGGGCCTCCCGGGAGGTGGTCCCCTCCGCCCTGCACCCTGACCTCCTCAAACCCTCCTCTTCTCCATCGATGCATCACTCGTCGCCATGGCACCGAGCTCAGAAATTTGGAGCTCTGGAATGGCGGTAGAGGAGAAGTGGAATGCCAGGGGGGGCTGTATGAAGGGAGGGGGTGAAAGAGGTGATCAGGAGGTATTTATAAAAAGGAACAAATCATCACAGACCGGTCGGCCATGTTGGGATCTTTTGTCAGCGGTTCACAGAACCTCAGCAGCCGACTTGAGTCTCCATTAAAAAAAACAAAACTCACCGTTTTGTTGTGAAGGCATATCCGATGGCTGCCCTTCATTTCATTAGACTATTAATAATGAAAATAACAGTAATGGGATTCAGGACAGACTGCATATATCAGCACAGCGTGGGGTGAACCGGAGGTCAGGGATGTTTTTCTTCACGTCTTGAAGATCAGAGGGTTTCACCACCCGGCGTTATGAAGAGCTCTGCAGTGGAGGAGGGAGAAATTATGCTAATTCTCTCTGCACCGTGTGGCAATTTAACCGCAGCACTAATTTTCACAGCCACGCTGATGACACAGCTTTACTTCGCCGTAAAGTCTCTCCAGCGACTGATTCATTGTGTTTTAGATGTTAAATCAATCTGAGAAAGTTTTTTTTTTTTTTTTCCAACTCAATTAGGACTGAATTAAATATTTATTAATTGGCAGTGACCTCCAGAGAGACACGAATAGTGAAACCATGAGCTAAGGTTTTGACTTTGAGAAACTGAGTCTTTCCCTCTTGAACGTACAAGTACATAAATTAGCATGTAGCCTTTTGGCAGCAATGTGTTTGACATCCTCACCTCCCTGGTTTGAGGCTGATGCTGAAGTAAAAATCTCCATAATAAACTTTTAGCCATTTACCGAAGCACAGATCTCCAGTTTGACTAGTGTATCAATAAGAGGGAGTGTCAATTATCTGTAATTGGAGATATTGGTTGTGTGACCAACCATACGCCTAAGGTATCACCATTATTAGCTCTGCTTTCGCTGCTTCATACCAGATTAAAGCTTGTTCTAGATACTGAAGAAGAGCTGGAAGATAAAAGGGTGGAGGTATAAAAATAGTCTGAATAGGACGAGAGTTGAATGCGAGTCCTGATCTGTGGTGAATCATCCCAGTAGCCTACATATTTACTCAACCGTCTCTCCGAGCGCTTCTCAGTGTGGCTCAGTGGAGTACAGTACATTGTTCTGTAGCCTGCAGGAAGCCAAACGAAGGAGAGGGATGAAGATGTGAGCTTTAGTAACTGCAGTAAATCAAACTGAGCGGTTTGTGTTGGCATCACTGACGAGTACGAGATGTCCAGAGACTAATCTACACGCTTTTGGTAGTTTGAAAAAAAAATTTCTCAGCACTTATTTCTATAAAGAGCAGCAGACTGTCATTCTCTTCATGTTTTATAAGATATAAACTTAATTTAGAAAGGGACAACGTATAGCGCAAACATAAATGTCAACGTTTCCTGCTAGTTCTCTTCTACATGGGTCCCACAGTCCAGAAAAGTCTGGACAATTTTGATTTTCTGCCACAATTCCCCGTCCCATTGTTTTAAAATATCCGTCCACCTGTAAGGTTATTGTAAATTCTTGTATCTACAGTATACTTTGGTTTAAAAGCACTTAAAGCCTTCAGAATTGAACCATTGAACCATTGACTGGTACATCTTTAAAACAGCCAGTAGAAATGGTGTGTAATCTTATTTTCTTGCCTTTTTTCTGATTTTAAGATAAAGTTCTTTCTGAACTGTAAAAAAGTGTTTTTCCTCATTTAACTGGTTGGGAAAAGCGTTTCTGTTTTACAGTAGGCTAAAATGCTACTCGCCACGTCATGTTTCTGTTTCAACTCAAAACTGCCAATAAGAATCATCACAAAGTAAAGTCAAAGTCTCGTTCGGGGCTGACTGACGGTGCTGTGCTGTTTGCAGTATAAACAGAGCGATTTGTGATGATGTGGTGCGGCGGGTGCATCTGAACGTTACACAGTTGTTTTTGCTTCGTGGAGGATTCTGGGTCATGACCTGCTCTGGCTGTGTGTGTTTCTGTCCTGTGTTACTCAGTGAAGCGTGGCGACTTCAGTCGCTCAGAGATTACGCAATTGACTGCTCGATTAATCCTGGCAATGACATGTAAGAAAATGATTGTACTAATGTTTGGCTTGGGGTCAACGTAAGCTTGGGAGAGCAGATTGTTCTGACTGCAGAGTGCGAAACGTCTTTCAGTCTCTGCCCTCTTTCAGCAGCACAAGCATGCGAATCTTTTTTCGCAATAAGCCATTAGATGCGAGTGGCTGAAAAACGTTACGCCAACGATGAAGACAAATGCCAAGGATGAATGTGGCAACAGTCTGTTCAGATCTGATGTTGGGGGATAAAAGAACAGATTAAGAACAAATCCAAGAACAATTGGAGCTATGAGAAGCAACAAAGCTTCTCATCATCAGGAATCCAAGAATGACTTCATTTGTTCTTGGATTCTGAACTGCAGATGTTGTTTTACAGTTTTAATGAAGGATTCAAGAGAATAAAGCTTCATTTGGATTGTATTTATTTAGGTTTTTTCACCAAAAAACCCCCCAACAAGTAGTCATAAGAGATAGTTGAGAAAAAACGTAACATGTTTTGCCATGAACATGAATGACTTGAATTTTAAAACAAACATTCAATATCAGTTTATTGCAAGTTACTTTTTGACTCGCATCGAGTCAAAAGTATTCGCACAGGACAGGATCATTACTCTGACCCTGCTAAGCAAGAACATTTAAATATGTCAGTATGCCTGGATGGATCGTTTTCTTTTCAACATTGTCCATAAATGTTCAGTGGGATTGAGTTTATCAACCTCTCAACCCTTGTGGATGCTAAACCTGAGTTGATCAGTTCCCACCTTTCCATTACAAATGTGTGCAAAACTTTGTTGATATTCCACTCGTGTTGAAAAAACACATTTTGGTGCTTCTATTAAATAAAAATAAAAAATGCAATTAAAGTCACACATGAATGAGTTTGTTCACGCAATAAGTTATCAAAAACACGTCGCGCCGTCAGCCGCCAATCACTTCCTGTCATTGTCTTTGTCTTTCCCGTGAGTAGCAACATCTGGTTGTTGATCAACAACCAGAGGTTTACCCAAATCAGGACAATGATCTCTCACACACATCACAACTGGAACGAGCGAGCCTCACGCATTCCTCCTCTGCATATGGATCCTGTAATTGACCAGTTTCCCCCAATACTATCACAAAGACACGTTTTCTTAATATTTGGAAAATATCCAACTAGAATTTTGCCGCCACAAGCTTCTTGATGGCTGCAGAGAGTCTAGGATTTCTCCACAACTTGCTAAGGGACATTTGCCAACAGTATTGGTATATAGCGGAACCATTAAGAACCATTTTGACCCGGCGTGGAATAGAGGACATCCACTGTCAAATCTAAAAGTGCAGCCAATTCTTGTTTTTAAAAGTCCCGTTGTGTGCTAGAGAACGGTTCAAACGTCTCGTTAGACGTGAAACGTGCTGAGGATGAGCGGAGGGAAGTCGGGCCTGGGTACTGAGAGAAATCAGACCGATTATTTAACTAGATTAATACCCATCCGTCCTAACAAGCCATTTGCTACCCCTCCCATCCCCCTCTTCTCTGGGCTCGTCTGTCATTCAGGCCTTCTGTCTTTACATTATGGGGGAGGGGACATACTGTGCGGCTGTGATTTGACTGGGGTGTGGTTAGAAGTCTTGATGCAACACAAACACATGTAGGTGGATGCAAATGAATCCATTGAAAACCAGTGAGGCTTTCTGCGCTCACACTGCTTCTTGGCACATTTTCTCAGTGTGTGAGCATCGCTGCACTGCTCGGTGGGTGTGTTAGCCTGTAAATAATATACTTCCGTTGGTAGTTCTCCTTGTGAGCAAGTGTGCGCATGTTGTCAGTGTGTGTCAGTCAGCCACAGCGTGGTCCTCCCTGGAACACAAAGGGGCCTGTCTGCAGCAGCGCAGGGAGCTCTGTGGAGGTTCGAGTGGGGGGAAAAACAGGGGAGAGGGGGTGGTGACATTATTGGGGTGCAAAGGGGGGATCATCAAGAAAGAGGCCAGACTTGTTTTCATGAACTCATCTCCAGAAAATGTCACTTGTCCTGCTCCACTGATCCCTTTGTTTGGTCCGAATCCTGAAGATGGAGGCGCAATGTGACCTGAGACCAGACTGGTATTTTTTTTGTTACCTTGTGAAATCAGCACATTTGTTTTAGGGTGCATTCACATCAGCCCTGTTTAGTCCGCTTTTATCTAACTCTGGTTCGTTTTCCTAGAAGGTCCGGTTCTTTTGGGGAGGTGTGAAAGTGGATCGAAAACGCGAACTCTGGTCTGCCCACAAACCTCGGTCCCGGTTCGATTGAAGTGAACTCTGAGGCGGTTCGAATGCATATGTGAATGCCAAGTGGACTGGAGACTGCTCAAAAAACATTTACCCAGGGCATTCTGGGTAAATACAATCAAAGAGTCCTGCGCTAGCAGGAGAAATTACTCTTGGTATTTAGACAAAGACAAGACACTAAAATTTGACACCACTCCATTTTTGTTGACATTTTTGGGGAAAACGTTCAGTGTCATTTTCTTCAGTGGTATTTGGTGATGGGTAAACGGGTTCCTCTGTCCAAAGTTGGACAGACGACACGCTGCCAAAAAAGCCCAAAACACTCTTCTCTTTTTCTCTGCCTGATTCTGCAGCCGTTCCATCCCATGGTGAACCTGCAGTGCTCCCCAGACCTCAGGATGTTCCTGTGCGCCATCTACGCTCCGGTGTGCACCGAGTACGGCCGGATGACTCTGCCCTGCCGTCGCCTCTGCCTGCAGGCCAGGAGCGACTGCTACAAACTGATGGACATGTTTGGTGTCAGCTGGCCAGAGGAGATGGACTGCATCAGGTTGGAACAACAGCAGTTCTTCTCTGGATTTATGTTGGCAGGCTCAGCTAGTTGGCTTCCCTGGGTTTGTTGAACCCATTTTGATTTGAAGTCCGGTGGAATGGAGGAAACTTCTTGGACTCTTGGCCCAATCAGACCTCAATGAGCAATAATTGTGTTTAAAAAATCACTGCTTTCTTCCTCCCTCAGGTTCCCAGACTGCGATGAGCCCTACCCTCGACCTGCAGACCTCCTGTCCACTTCAGACTCAACCGAGTCCCCCGTCTCCGTCCAGCGGGACTACGGCTTCTGGTGTCCCCGGGAACTCAAAATCGAGCCAGAACTCGGCTACTCCTTCCTGGGGGTTCGAGACTGCTCCCCCCCGTGTCCCAACATGTATTTTACTCGCGAGGAACTGATGTTTGCCCGCTACTTTATCGGGGTGGTGTCCATCGTCTGCCTGTCAGCGACACTCTTCACCTTCTTGACTTTCCTCATCGACGTGTCAAGGTTCCGCTACCCAGAGCGGCCCATTATCTTCTACGCCGTCTGCTACATGATGGTGTCCTTGGTGTTCTTCCTCGGCTTCCTGCTGGAGGACAGAGTTTCCTGTAATGCGGCGAGTCCCGGTAGATTCAGGGCGTCCACAGTGACTCAAGGATCCCATAATAAGGTCAGATCTTTACCTTGTGTTCTCCGGTGTCTTTATGTCCCTCCTGCATGCTGATTAAAGATCTGTCCCTCTCTCTCCTAGGCCTGCACGCTTCTCTTCATGGTGCTGTACTTCTTCACCATGGCCGGCAGTGTGTGGTGGGTCATACTGACCATCACCTGGTTCCTAGCAGCTGTTCCTAAGTGGGGCAGTGAGGCCATAGAGAAGAAGGCGCTCCTCTTCCACGCCTGCGCCTGGGGCGTCCCAGGTGTCCTCACCGTCACTCTGCTCGCTATGAACAAGATAGAGGGAGACAGCGTGAGCGGCGTGTGCTTTGTGGGGCTTTACAACCTGACGGCGCTGCGTTGGTTCCTGCTGGCCCCACTGGGACTGGACGTGGTGGTGAGGAAGACCCTTATACTCACGAATCTAAACTTAACTCCTTAAAATGTCTTAAATCTGTTCAAGAAAATGCAGGTGGTATTAAATATGGCAATCACAGGTCTTAAATGTTGTTGTGGGTATGGAAATATTTTCTCTTACAGAACGTTTGGATCAAGAAAACGTTTGAGTCGCACAAAGACGTTAACACTAAGTGCATTCTGTGTGTCGAGGCAAGTAGGGCTACCAGTAGTTAGCGTGCTAGCAATGGATGAAGTTAGTTCTTGGCATTGGCTCACTTCTGTTGCCAACCCATATGATGCTAAGTGCATTCTGTTCAAAGAAACAAGAAAGAAAAACTTTTCAATCTTGTGGATATTAAGGCCATGGAGAGCTGCTACCAGAAGCTGCAAACAGATCCCAGAAATGTAATACTGCAGCATCCCTTATTATCCTCTGTGATTATAGTTTGTTCACTCTTCAGTTTCATTCATGGTGGCACTAAAAAGGTCTTAAAATCTCAAATTGAACTTTCTGAAACCTGCAGAAACCCTGTAAATGCAGCACTTCCTTCTGCTGCAGCTCCAGCGACAGTGTTAGCTCATGTAAACCTTCCTGCTTCTCTCCTCCTAGGTGGGAGTTGTGCTCCTGCTGGCGGGCATCGCCGCCCTTAACCGGGTGCGCATGGAGATCCCGTTGGAGAAGGAGAACCAGGAGAAGCTGGTGAAATTCATGATTCGCATCGGCGTGTTCTCCGTTCTCTACCTGGTTCCCCTGTTGACCGTCGTGGCCTGCTACCTGTATGAGAGCAGCTACCGGACCGTGTGGGAGACCACCTGGGTGCAGGAGAAGTGCAGAGACTACCACATCCCCTGCCCATATAAGGTGACCCCATGACTGTGTGTTAAAAACGCTTCGCTGTCTGAGAAACCCTCAGAGTGACCTTTCTGGTGCTCATAAAAACTAGGCTGTTCTAATCCCAGAAGCTCGTTATTTATCCACAGCAGCATCACAATGAGAGGATTTACTGATATTTACTGATGTTTTCAAACAGGTAAAATGATCTGGAGGGACTTTATTCCGGTGACGTCTAAACGTTTTGCCCCAAAGGCCAAAATCAAGTTAAAAACTGTTGAAAAAAATCATTTTTTTTTTTTTTTTATAGAAGTTTTCTTGTTCCTTTTTAATTCTCATCTGAACAATAAATAAAACATGTAACATTTTCTTGACTCAAACAAAAATAATCCGAAGGTTTTAGAAAAGGGATCTTTAGAACATTGGAGATCCTAAACATACAGCAGATTTTGCACAATTCAGTTTTTTATAGGACAGGATTAATAAAGTCAGTAATAAGCCGTTCTAACTCCATTGAATAGCATCGAGCATCTGACTCCCTCCTCGCTGTCTGGACACCGAGCCGCCCAGGGCTGTTTGTGTGGGTTTGCTCTGCCGTGCAGGTGGGATGTTTGAAGTGAAGCTCTCGTTGAAGGCAGGCGGCGGAGCAGCCGGGTGGAGACGTGCGTGAGCAGCGCCGTCCCCCGTGTGGGATCTGCCGTTCGCCTCGGCGCCGCGGCAGCACAGACAGCGGAGCTGTTGATAATTGAACGGCATCAGACGGTATCGCCTGGCCGGTCCTCCCTGAGCGCCTGTTGTTGTTTTCTTGATATTATGAACCCTGGATTAATGCTCAGAAGAGTCCCGGGCTTAATCTGTGCCTAAAACGCCGCGGTAATCCACCGTGTGTTTCTGCTGGGGTCGGTGGGGTCAAACCTCTCCACATGTGAACGTAAGCAACATCGCACAGTGGAAATGCTGCTGGGTTGTGGCTGAATATATCAATAAAACCCATTAAAATGATAAATAACCTGCTCTGCGTTCTATGAGTTCGTCATAATGTAAAATAATATTGAACATCTTTTCATATTTATGTAATCCGGATGAAAACCGCTTTGATTTGATGGCTAAAATAATATTTAAAAACATAATGCCGTTCCCTAATACTAATATAGTAAATACATGCTGACATGAGCAGTTTTAAAATTTTTGTCATTGTATAATTATACTCAATTTCCACAAGAAAAGACTGTTATTACATTAAAGTTTTGGTTTATAGGTTCTAAAATGTCAACATTCCACAGAAGGACATCCCATTTCTACCAAGACTTGACATTTTTCTGCATTTTAATCCCTAAGAATAAAAGTCAGTTTTTCTTTCAAAATGACAGCAAAATTCCAATAGTAAATATATATCCTATTTATCTAAATGACGGTCTTATCCCTGCTGTAATCAGCGTGTCTGTGGGTCTGAGCTGCAGAAACCGGAGCGAAAACGTCAGAGCGACCAGAGGCAGGACGCGCGTCTCCTCCTGTCCCACTCAATGACCAGATGTGTCAGTCACGGCGCTGAAGCGCTACGCAGAGAAACCACCGTTCTCAGGCAGGAGGGCAAGAGTCGGCCGTCAAATCAGAGCAGATGTCTGCTGATTGTTTCTGCCTCCAGCATGAGACGTTCAGCTGTTAGTGGAGAAGTAGAGCACAGAGATGTTTACACGCAGCGGCCTGTATCTGCTGCGCCAGCAGCTGCACCGCCTCATCATCGTGCTCTTTATACAAATCTGCAGCGCGGACGCTTTCCTACTGAATATTGTCCCATTAAAACGCAGATCTATCATTCAGAGCCACAATTCAGTCTGAGCACCTTCTTTTGGGTTTTGGCATTTTTGAAAAAGATTGAAAACAAAACAGTAGAGACTTAACTAACATGGAAGGTTGAATGAAAATCCTCCCATTTGATTTTCTTGGTGTGAAATGTTACATACATTGATAGCTCTTGACACAAAGTGGAAGGCAGGTGAAACATGGCATTTGAAAAACAATTAAGAGTTGTATTCAGACCAGAGCTGGGTCTTTAAAGCTATCATTTTGATTGATTACATAGATTTGACCGCATAAAAAAGTGATCAAAAAATGCTGCTTTTGGCAAACTAGGGGTTAATTTTTGCTTCAAAGTCACTTATTTAGTCAAAGGCTGGTCCACTGGCCTGTATTTAGGTGTATAGCGTTCATAATTTACCTTCCACTGATGAATCATGTTCTACATTGTGTTGCTCTACCACACAACTCCTCATAAAGTAGATCTGTTTCCCTTCATTCTGTAACTGTCACTATATTTTTTCATTTTACTTCGAGTTTCACAATGGTGTAGATGGGTAAAAAAACTGAGTACATTTCTGTCAAAAAACGTTGAGATTATTTTTAAAAAAAGAGTTTTAAATAAAACGTAAGTTTGAGGTCTTTCTAGCAAATTTTTCCCACTTTTGAAAGTGGAAATATCTTTGTTCTTCCTAGAAATTTTTCTTGTTTTTTGGCAGAAATCGAGGCTTTTCTGTCTCTATAAAGGTCTTCGTGCGTACGGTTCTCCTCCATCACCGGCTCCTCCTGTCTTTCAGGTGGAGAGCACCAGCCGGCCCAACCTGGCGCTCTTCCTCATCAAATACCTGATGATGCTGATTGTGGGAATCCCCTCCGTGTTCTGGGTGGGCAGTAAGAAGACCTGCTTCGAGTGGGCCAGCTTCTTCCACGGCAAGAGACGCAAAGAGTACGTACCCAGTGCACCGCGACACCATGATGGGGTACATTCCAGAAATGTTGTCATGGGAGGACTATTTAATCTAGAATATTTTTATTTTATCGTCGGACTTTTCTGTTAGGGAAACGTTCGAGTCGTGTTATAACTTGAGGACGATGATGCTACCACTAACTGGCTGCTAATATACTAGTTAGTTAACTAGCTATTTAGCTTTTTGCATTCATCATGGGCGATGGACGAGACACATGGAACGCGACGGCGACAAAAGCTGAACATTGTTCCAGCTTGAGCGTCTCAGAAATTTCTGTATCCGAAACATGAAAAATTAGTGAGAAAAATCTCAGAAGTTTTTTCGAGGAAATTTAGCAGCTCAGATATTTAAGTTTTCTCAGAAAATTGCACTGTTATTTGGATCAATCTTCAATGGCCTTAATACTCCCTCTTCAGGCAGGTCGTCCCGAGGCTCAGACTTGTGTCCAGTTGTCTGGTCCATGTTGGTTCTGGTCCATGTTGGTTCTGGTGTTTGCTCCAGAGTTGTAGGTTGTTGGTGAACTCAAGCCCCTCTCTGCACCCCCCCTCCTCCAAACTCAGAGCATTAACCCCCTGTCCCACTGCCTGCTCCACCCACTCCTCCATCCTCTCCTACCACACCCACCACCCCACCACCTTCCCCCTGTCCCTCCCCACCCTTCTGCGTCTCTCCCTGCCTACCTTCCCCTTCTCCTCCTCTTCCTCCTCCTCCTCTGCGTCCTCCCTGCCCCGCCGCAGTGGGATGGTCAACGACAGCCGCCAGGTTCTCCAGGAGCCTGACTTCGCCCAGCTGCTGTACCGGGACCCCAACACGCCCATCGTGAGGAAGTCGAGGGGCACGTCCACTCAGGGAACCTCCACCCATGCTTCCTCCACCCACCTGGCCATGCTGGATGAACCGCCCAGCGCCAGCACCAGCCGGGCCGGATCGGTGCGCAGCGCTCGCTCCAAGATGAGCAGTTACCACGGCAGCCTGCACCGCTCCAGAGACGGAAGGTGGGTTTCCGCCTTCACCTCTCCAGATGTTTGGGTGTTGGTTCCTGAACTCGTCCCGGTTCTCCCCGGCAGGTACACAGGGTCCAGCATGCCCCGCCTCAGCGATCAGTCCAGACACTGCAGCACCAACCGACTGGACAGCCTGTCCAGACACGATTCCGCCTTGCGCCTGGACAGCCAATCACGACACAGCAGCACCAGAGACCTGAGTGGCGCCGCACAGGCCGTCCTTGGTGTCCCCGGAAATGGGATTCACCGGGTCCTGGACGAGGACTGAGCTGCAGCCTGAAGGGACAAATGAAGGAGGGTCAGAGTGTGACCCAGAACCAGACTGTTGATCCAGTCAGAGGAAGGGAAGTACGTTTGGATCTTTGCCTTAATGTCTTCCAGCTTTATCTGCCAGCCCAGCTGATCCAAAAAAAGACTCTCCAAGCTGACTGTCGCTGGGTTTGCAAACAAAGACGAAACTTTACTGTTGGACCTAAACTGCTGAGCCTGACAAAAACAAAATGTGAATTTTATTTTATTTTTTACTTCTTTAATTTGTGACTTTGAAATGGTTTTAATGAATGAGACAGGAGCTTTGTCCTCAAGCCTGGGCATATTGGCACTCAAAATATTTAAAGCCTGATTTTCCCCTTTAGCTCAGGCATCTGCTGCAGTTTTGGGTGTCAACATGCGAGAACAAGTGTGTACATTGGAGGACCACCTGACGCAACAGTGCTTAAATATCAACGTTGGTCTCTTAGCAACATGGAGGACTGAGCTTAGGTGCAATTTGGAGCCGTGTGTGTCCCCTTCCCTTGCTCCAAGCACAATTCCAACTGCTTTACAACCTAAGAAAGTAGCTTAGGAAAGACATTTTTTTTGGTATCTTAGCAACCAGCTCAATTGAGCCCAGGTGCAATTTGGAGGTGGGTGTCCTCCAGGCATTGCTCCTGTACAGTGAAATCCTAAGTAGTCTGTTTAAATGTGTCCTTACTTGTAGCTACTGTAAATGTTACTGACATTTTGTTTATAGATGTAAAAACTTTTCATTTGTAATAAAAGCTTTTTAAAGAATCCATTTGGAGAAATGACCACACATCAACACTATGGGTGTGTATTTGTAACAGCCCTCCGCTTTATTGAAATACATCGGAGTCAGGTTAATATGAGTTCTCCACATCAGTGTGGCAGCCAGTTCCATACATTATTTTTGACCTTACACCTTAAATATTTTTGTGCAAAAAGGAATCTACATCACCTGTAGTGGGTTATCCTCAGTAAAACGCCCAAACAGTCCAAAAAGGAGCAAGTAAAACAAACCAAAATGATTACATCTAGAACATGCAAAACTGTACAAATTATTACAAACCAATCCTAGAAAAAAAAAGTGTAATATGATATGAAAGAGCAAAAATAATAGAGAAGGTACTGTAGATAAGACCTCACTGAAATGTAAAGGCGTTTGATTTCGTTCAGGCCTTCCTCCACAGAAAACTGCGGCACTTCGGCCATCGGATCACCTGCCACCCATCGACCCACGCCATCCGTCCCATAGGCCGACCTCGACACATTTCCTGAGATTTCCTTCCTCACTCCAGAACGTCTGGGATCAGTCAGTTTTTTTATTTTTTAAACATATCGACCGATGTTAAAACACCCCCCGCCCAAACAAAGTCTGCTTCCTTTCCCTCCTACCGGACGCCACTTGCAGGCAAAAAATGGAGAGCTGCACGCTTAAAAAGGTTCAGATTGTTGGAAAATAAGCTTTGAGCTTCAAATCACAATAGAAAATAAAATCCATAAACAAAATACTTGGAATGAGATGCAGAGCTAATTTGTTGGATTTCAACAGGAGGAAGCAGCAGGAATGACCACTGAAGTATGTAATGTTCGATTCCCTTATATGGCGCTGATCCTGACAGGCTTCAACTTGGACTCTGCAATGGAGGGAAAAGAGAAAATACTGTGTACGATAGGAATGTTTCTTCTAAGTTTATCCAAAAGAAAACTATTTCAGTATTGAGAATGTTTCTGTGTTTTAAATAACAGAAAATTGTGTTTGATTTGTGTCTAATCCACATAGGTTACTGTCAGATTCTGCTTTTGTCAGATTATGCTCCATGAGTTGTTCCTTTAGTAAATTGGGTTCAAAACTGGCAAAGTAAATGGCAGAAACTGCTAAAAAGCTACAGTAAAATACAACCAAAAAAATCCCCCCAAAACCAAGTGAGTTTAGAGCTCCAGCACAGTTAGTATTAGCAAAACAATCAGAAATACATCAGAGTCACGCGCCGGTTTAAGTGTTTACACTCCTTGTTTTAGTGTTCCGTTTCCATCAAGAGCTTTTAATTGATATTTCAGCACATTTTTAACAAGCAAAGGCTGTGACAAAAGAAAGCATGTTACCAAAATGTCCCTCTTTTGTCCATTTTTGGTTAAATACAGCTTATCCATTGGTAGAGGGGGTCAACCATTTTTCTATCCCAGTTCCACAGCCCATCGGACGACCAGAGGAGCCGTAGGGATGAGGCGTTTGCTGCGTAAAACCACCGCCTCAGTGTACGAGAGTGCAGATACATGTGTGATAGCAAGTTGGTGAGAAATGCACATTTTCCACTAGATAGTTTGAGCAGTAGTGTCAGTCCGTAAATGGGGGGGGTGGAGGAGAGAAACACAAAAACCAAAAACACAACACAACGTGTCAGACGTAGAATATAAAACTAACTCATAAAACTGATTAAAAAAAACAACAAAGTGGTTTAAAAATGGCTTTTTGTGTGAATAAAAACTCAAAATCACTCAAAACAAAAACCAAATCAGGATTTCTTTTCTCATTCCCCGTGTAGTTCTCTATAGTATTTTCCTTATCATATATTACTCTACTTTGAACCTATGTACATCATCGCGATGGGAGTCAGTGAGTTGGTCAGTTTGGTTGCACAGCAAAGTGGAACGTCTAACGCTACGACGACGGAGGACGCCTCCCTGGATGAACCAATGAGGAAGAGAGTAGCACAGTAGGAAGGTTTTTTGCTAACGCTCAAAGTAACAATAATTAGAAAATATAAAGTCACTGCACTGAGTATCAGGAGAAAACTAAAACTCATTCCTTTTCTTCTGGCTTCCTTTTTTTTATAATATGCGACATTTTTTCGCAACACCCAAAGAAAAAGCGACTGTGGGAAAACATTTGCTTCATGTCGCGTGGAAGCAAACCTAACTTTCCCCATCTAAGATCGATAAATAAATTAAAATTGTCCCCCTGAAACCCGGCTGGTCCTATGTACAAATACAAATAATTTTCTCTCATCGACAATCCGCTTCTTATTTTTTTCTGTTGTGTCGTAAAGTTTGGCGTCTCTATGCGAATCTCTATGCTGGGTAGGGAGGAGTGTCAGTGTCTATTCTGGATGATCATAGCGCAGCTCTCATTCACTCATTTTGGGGGTTTCCCCTCGAAAAGGCCCAGAGTTGTAGTGTTTCCGTCCAATCAGGAAGCAACGTCCAGAGGCAGTTCGTCAGGAGGAGGGAGCGGCGGATGGGAGGTGCAGTTCTCTGGGCAGTGGAGGCGGGAGGAGGGGGTGGTGTAGGGGCGAGGTCAGGGAGTCCTGTGCTGAATGGGGACAGGGGGACAGTGGGGAGGGCTCATGTGTCCCAGCCCATCCGGTCTGTGCTCTCCAGGGACAGGGACTTGGTCTTGTGTGGGGACGCCGGGCTGGGGGGGCTGCTGAAGGTGGAGCTGTTGGAGGCCGTGGAGTGACGGGGGGAGTCCGAGTCCTGAAGGGGAGGAAAGAGAGAGAGGAGGAGTTAAAAACATATTAATAAAAACCGACAGGAAGCAGGGCTGAGATTTAGATTCTGTCATCAAAATACACTGCAAAACACAAAACCTGACAAGTATTTGCTCTAGTTTCTACTCCAAATATTAGTAAATTTGAAATATGGCAAGATTAACTTGCAAATTACTTTTCAGCAAAAATATTAAGTTCTTTAATATTCCTTAATATTGATGAAAAGAAATAAGTAAAATAATCTGCAAGGGGAACTAGTATTTTTTCATCAATATTAAGAAAAAAATAGTTAGTTTTTTCTTATTTCAACTGTGATAAGATATTTGTTCTAGGAACTAGACAACTTGGTGATATTTTGTGTTTTTGTGGTGTGAAAACTTTAGGTTTTTCTTATGACTTATGAAAGTGGCGATGGTGTAAAGTATTCACACCCCCTTTAACATTTCCTCATTTTGACACCCACAATCTTTAACTGAGATTTTGTGTGGCAGACCAACATAAAGCAGTGCAGAACAGTGAACAAAGTGCGTTTCAAAGGATTCATCACACCTGATGTGGAGAGTTCAGCTTCTCAACCCCATTTAGCCCGACACCCCAAAATAGAATCCAGTGAAACCGATCGCAATCCAGAGTGAACGTGGAAGAAGATGCTCTGATCTGACATATCGGCCTGGAAACGCCATGAAACACGGCGATGGCACCATCATGCTGTGGGGATAGCTTTTCTTTTTTTTTCAGGGGTGCCATGGAATGGAGGATGGAGGACGAGCCTGGTGCAGAGCTTCACCTTCGAGGAGGAAACATGCAGCTAGAGCTTCTGTAGGACTACTTTAGTAATTGATTATTCTATCAACTTACTGATTAATCGGTTAAAATAAAATGGACATGTTCTACAGATTTTTCATTTGGCCACATAAGCCTTTTTTATACCACATTAAAAATATATTAAAAGATGTAAATAAAACAAAACATCTTATGCAAATAAAACATCTTACAAATGTTTTATTTATAAGAAAATAAAACATTTTATTGCAGTGACAGTATTCCTGTGTGCCTACACTGTTAACGATTAATCAATTACTAAATTAGGTGGCAATTACTTCAACTCTTGATTTATCATGACTAATTAATTCGGACCATTGTTTTACAATGGTCTAGTAAAAGTCCAGACTTTATTTAGAGATCATATTACTTCCCAGTTGTCTATTTGCACAAACTGCACATCATTTTCTGTTCACAATAATGCCTCACAGTGTTGGTCTTTCACCAAAGTCCCAAGTTACCGTGGCGATTACAACTCGGCATGATTCATTGATCTGCTGTGAGGGATGCAGTCCAACTCTTCACCAGCAAATCAACACCTCAACTGACCAGGAGGGATCAGCAGAAACCAAACATGCAGGCTGGAGCCGATGATGAAGGAGTGGAAGGTTTCCGATTCACCCTGAACTCATCACACACCGTCCGACTCGCAGGAGACCAAGAAATTACAGCGACTGACTCTGAAAACGGGACGATTTGGGCCAAACAGGAAGTGACTGACTTCTGGGTTGAAGTGTGTGTGTGATTCTACTTCCTGTCGTCGGGTCAGTGATGCCATCCTCCTGATTTGATCTGGTTTAAACTCTCACTGAAAACCCCACAGATCCGACTGTGACTGCAACACAACACACCGTGGAGCCGCTTGAAAACACGGCAGAAACTACATCTCACCAAGTTTGCTCCAGTTTCTACTACAAATATCTTCATACGCTTCAGTTAACACAAAACTAACTTAAAAATAACGTTTCCATGAGAAATAGAAGCTTGTTTTAATTAAATAGTTAATATTAGTTAAAAACTCACAGTTTTTACTTCAAACAAGACATTTTTCACACGTTATAAGCGGAGTAATCTGCCAATGGAACTAGCATTTTTTCAATAATATTAATAACTATTTACCTAAAACAAGCTTCTAGTTTTTGCTGGAAAGTTACTTTTCGTTTCGTTTTGTTTTAATTGAAGTGTGTTAAGATATTTGTAGTAAAAACCAGACAAAACACTTGGTATGATTCTGTGTTTTTTGCAGTGAAAGTGTTTGTGCCGTAATGTACCAACAAAACGTGCAGCAGGATTAACCCAAAGCATGCAACCTCACTTCCAACCAGTCTACTTCACGCTTCCTTCATCTGGATTTGTTCATTTAGCCAGTAAACTCTGAGAAGACCCAACTTAAGCTTTGTTTTGTCCTGGTTGGGAACATGAGCAGGCCACCAGGGGGCGGTATGGAGGCACACATGCTGTGATTCAGCAATGAGAAGCGGCGTTGTCACAACAGAAGCCTGATGGTGCAGAGAGAGAGAGAGGGAGGGGAGGCGGCGTAGTTCCAGTGATAACACACATATGTATGCGTGTGTGTGTCAGTGTGTGTGTGATCAGCAACACGGTGCTCTCTCGCTTCTGTGTGTTTGTCGTTGCAGGTTGAACACATTACCTTCATCTTACTAAGCAGGGTCCTTAAAGCCCTTTTCAGATCGGGGGTCTTCTCCGACGGCGAGACCGCCTGCCACTGCAGAGGAGAGTTCACACTCAGCACCCAGACAACATGCTGGGGAGGGGGGACAGGCATGAAGGGAGGGGCTCAGCTGGGTCGGGTTGAAGGGGCAACAAATGTGGCGAAATGGGAGGCAGAAACATCCAGGCTCATGAGGATGGGACAGGCAGGAGGGGAGACGCTGGCCGGCTACCATAGCAACAACCTGGTTATGATCGCAGAGAGACTAAAACACCGGAGAGCTGGGATGAGGTGGGACGGCTGAAACAGCTGCTGGGGGGACTGGGACTGATGGGAACCAGTCTGAGGGAGTCCCTGGTTCAGCCAGGGGAACTTTCAAGGTATCAGTCTAGAACTACAGCAACCCACGCAAGGATTCAGAAAACCCAGAGCTCCTTCACAGCCGTCACATCACAGACACAAACTTCACCCAAATGTTTACAAAAAAAAAAGAAAAAAAAAAAATAGGTTGTTGATGTTTGTGAAAAATGATTTAACCAATGTAATGAGAAGAAAAATAATAAATATTTTGTCATTCTTCAGTGGAATCCAGGATATATTCCATGCAAAAGAATAAAAAAAGACTGAATCTCCATTTGTTGTGTATTTTGCCTTTTTTAATAAGTTAGATTCTGCAAATTATTTTTTTGCCAATCTATTAAAGGTCAGTTTGGGATGTCCATAGAGCCACAGTTTGCAGATCTCTACTCTAGACTCAAGACAAGTTCACATCTCACTTCACTCCCTCCACTATTAGCAAGTCTTTTTGAATGTTGATGCTGAATTGTAAGTTTATTGCACATTTTCTGTAAAAATGCTCAAAAACACTGGAGGCGATCGCTAACTCCCACCTGCAGGTGGCAGCGTTTCTCACTCCTGCTACACCGCTTCCCCAGCTGTACTTGATGCCAAGCTAGTTAGTGAGTAAAAACATACTTAAATGTACCTATTAATGGAGGTTTTTGCGCCACAAAATCACTTTGATAAAAAAAAAAGAATCACAAAAACTATCATGACATACTGGAGGTACTGATACTTTCATAAAAGGATTTGAAAATCAAATGTTTCACAAATTCCTCCAGCATTGTTCACTCCTCTGCTGAGCCATCATGTAAATCTAACAGGCTGGAGTTTGTGGTTGTGACAACATGTGAAAGAGCTCAACACAGTCGGCCGGTTTAGTTTCCATAGAGACTCTGATGCGTGTGAGGAATGATTGTTTTGGATGGTTAGTTAAAGCAGCTTCAGTCTCAATGGGTCCAAACTGGAATGAGTCAGATGTTGTCGTACCGACCCCACGTGCGGCTGCATGTCGGGGTTCAGTCCGCCTACTGACCTCTCTGTCGAACTGGGAGAGTGGCGCGTCACCGCAGTCCATCCCCCCGCCGGATGACAGGGAGCTCTCGGAGGGCGAGGTCATGGTCTGGCGTTTGGACCCGTAGCTTCCCCCGGACAGCTCCCTGCGCAGAGCGCTGCCGTTCTGAGACGACGAGCCTGGACCCGGAGGAAAACACGTCAGCGAAAGGCACCACCCTGCAGCCACATCTGGAAATACGATACTCACGTATGCCCAGTCCGCTGCTGGCGCTCATCGAGCGGCCCGGCTCCGCCCGATTCTTGGTGATGGAGGGGATGCTGACGGAGCCGCTGAACCCCGCCCGGGTCTCCTGAACACGGACGTTCTGCTTTAAACACAGCAGGAGGGGGGAGGGGGTGCAATGTGGTGGGGGAGAGGCGGCAGTGAGTGCACAGCATGCTCAGACTAACACACACACACACACACACACACACACACACACACGCACACGCACGCACACGCACGCACACGCACGCACGCACACGCACACACACACTCTGGATCTGAACATAACAAGATGACCTTCATTCTGTCTGTAGCTACATGGTGAAAGATGGAGCAGCTCCAGCGGTGAACAAGTAGCTTTGTTTTTTTATGGTGCAAGTGAGAACAAGACTGTGAAGAAGAAGCTTCTAGAGCAGGAGTGTCCAAAACTTTTTGTCACCATAAATAAATATTTTTAAAAACTAAACATAAGCATGAACTATTTGGAATAAAAAATAATCAGATTTTTTTTTAAGGACAGGACTATAGCTCCAAACTTCAAATGTTTTACGTGTGCTTTCTTTGATAAATGAAAGGCATTCAGGTTACTTATTAGTTTGCACTCGACTGAAGAAAACTGGAAACATATTTAGTCTTTTCTCAGCAATAACAACAAGATGTAGGTCAGAGTTCATTTGAAGACTCCTTACATGTTTAGCCAAGCTTTAAAGGGTGGAATTATAGTCACTTTATATATATATATATATATATATATATATATATATATATATATATAGAGAGAGAGAGAGAGAGATGGTTTGATGTGCTTTTCCTGTGTGTTTTGTGAAGCATTTTGTAATTATCTGTGAAAAGTGCTCCTCTAATGAACTTTTACATGCAAACATGCACAGAAGAATCAAAGCAACACTACATGTATGTTTTTGATGAGGGTATAATGATACAACATGACGTAATGCTCAAAAAGGTCAAATTTACATCACACTGTTCTTTTAATACGGCTATTGAAAGCAGATTTGGGTGCACTGGATGTGGTCCCAGTTACCATGACAATGAAAACTTTTTGATCACTTTGTGTTCCATCTAACACTTTTGTACAATTTTGATTTAAAACTTTGACTTTTGTCCTAATTTATTCTTAAATTGTGAGAAGAAGAAGGCTGCAGAAAAAAAAAAAAAAAAAAAAAAAAATCTGTCTGGATGTTACAAACAGCCCCGAGCTTCACTTTGAACACTCATGCTCTGCAGTGTGTTTCCCTGTGGTCGGTGTGTGTGCGTGTGTGTGTGTGTGTGTGTGTGTGTGTGTGCGCTCGTACCATGGGGAGATCTTTCAGGATCTGGATCCCGTCTCCTGGTCCCATGTGGGCCACATGGTTGAAGTTGGTGGGGTTGGAGATCAGCTTGTTCCTCATTTCTGGATCTCGCAGCATCTCTCTGTAACCGTGACGACACAGGAGCAAAGGTGAGCGGACAGGACCCGAAAACAGCAGACGCACAGCTCGGAACCAGAGCGGGCACCGGGTGCTACCTCCTCTGTTGCAGCCGCTCCTCCTCTGGTATCCTGAAGGAGAAGCGCCGCTTGTTGTTCATGCTGCGCACCATCTGCTTCCTGCTGTTGTCTGACGTCTCCGGGACGACCAGCTCGTCCCCCTCTGAAACACCAAAGCAGGAGTCTTCCTCACTGCTGGCCAACTACTGAGACACCAACTCCTTCACTGCACTGGTCTCTCCCCTAAAACTTTAAACTCCTATTGGGTTTTATGTGACGTTCACTAGAAACACTTCCTGGTTTTTAATCAAAGGTGACTAAATATGGAATATAGTGAGATATCGATCTTTTCCAAGGAATTTTGCTCCAAGATGTTTTCTTGTCAGTAGGAAGGGTTTAGGTCGACGCAGAAAGCGCTCTTACCAGCCATCTTGTTTCTAAAGTAGATCAGGCGCACCGTTTCCAGGCCCAGCAGGTTCAGAGATCCGTCAACATTCAGAGGTCGCACCTACAGCAGCAGCAGAAGAAGAAGAGAAACTGGTCTTCATTTACACTGAGATGGTGACGAAGCTGGCAAACACCATTCTCTCTCCACCAGGTGGCGCCCCAGACACAGACCTTCTTCAGAGGAATGGTCTGGATCCACTCCATGGTATTCACATCAAACACATCCACGGCGTTCTCACTGTACACCGATAGGTAGGGGGCGTTGTAGCCTGGACACAAGAAGACAGTGAGCTACAGGAAGCAGGTTTTTCTTTTTTTTAAATCTTTTTGTGAGAGTCCAACTCACAGGCGGCGTTGGGATGAGCCGGCCACATGAGCTCCTGCTGCCGTGACCTCCGACCCTGAGAGTCTACGTAGACCCCGATGGAGCTGAAGCACAGCAGCAGCTCTTTGCTGGAGATCTCCACAGCGCACAGCGCGCTCAGGCCCTGCTGCGGGATGAAGGCCAGGGTGTGGTCCTCATGATGCAGCAGGCTGACCGGGGACACGTCGCCATGGACACTGCGGACGGCATCAGGTTACTTTGATGGATTCAAGACGCACGTGTGTGTGTGTGTGTGTGTGTGTGTGTGTGCGTGTGCGTGTGCGTGTGTGTGTGTGTGTGCGTGTGTGAGGCACAAAAGGAGGAAACCTGTAGCGCGTGAAGCCGGACTGGTAGCCCACGTAAAGACGCTCACTGAGCAGACCCATCCACTGGACGGGCCCCGGGGCCTGCAGCTCCCGCAGCACTCTGTGGCGCGATTTCCCCTTATTCACCTGCAGGACAGAAAAAAAGTCTTTAACTTCACATGATAAACCTGATGATGTCACTGCATGATCCATAGCATGCTAATTAGCCTATTAGCACAGGTGTTAGCAGAAATACTTCCAGAGATGGCACTTTTATTTACTTTTTTGTATTTCATTGTAATTGTGAAAATACTATGATTTAGAGAGAATAACAGGAATTAAAGATAAGAAAGATTTAGCCTCATTTTGCTAAACTGCCTCTTCCAAGAAAAAAAACCCAAAAACAAATCAAGTGAATACATGTGTAAAATAATCAAACGTGAGAAAAGAGAGTAATAAATTAGTGCTTCCCATGATCACATGGGTTCACTGTTGTATAGTTTAGTTAATCTCATAAACGATGCGATCAGGGCGTCTGCAGCCTTCAGCAAGTCAATGTAACAGTTTTAAAACCTTAATGCTACCCTGAATAAAATTTAAGACTGAAAACACTAAACGACAGGGAACAGTTGCTTCATTACAATCAAGAACAGCAAAAACTGTGAACCATGACAAAGGCAGAGAAAAGCTAAGCTAGCTAGGACGGGTACATTAGCAGCTAGTTAGCAGTAGCCTCAACCACCTCAGTCAGAATGTAATGATTGTCACATGTCTCAAACTTTTACCTGACTGACTTGTATACTGAAAAAAAAAAACTACATTAAATAGACCTACATTAATGTATTTAAGGCCAGCTTACATTTTTTCTAAATGTATAAAATCCATTTTAAGGCCTTAATTTTCGATTGCACAATTTAATACTTTCTAAGGATGAGCATTCCTTGATAGTTATTATAAAAGTAAAGTCTTGTTATGTCAATGTTGAGTCCACTAGAGGGCGTGTCCAGGGCTCACAGTCCCATTAATTCAATACACAATTTTCTACTGCATTTTTATCCATTAAGAGAATTAGAACATTGTACAGAAAAATAGATCCGCTTATAACAAGTAGTCTTCAAATTACTATGAATAAATATGTTACACTTTGTTGATGTAGGTTTAAGAATAATGTGGAAGTGTTTCTTCAGCTCCCGCGGTGCGGATCGTCCAGAGCCAGTCCGACTCCTCCTCACCTCGTAGCAGATGACTTTACTCTTCATGGCCACACAGAGGCAGGTGAGGCTGCCGTTCCGGACCGGCCCCGACACCAGACTCTGGCAGTTTTTCGTTTCGGCCAGCTTGTTGGACTCGGTCTCGCGGCCGTCCAGCGCCTGAGTGGGGATGAGGCGGACGTGGCGGTTCCGGCCCGAGATGACGGCTAGCAGCTGCTCCTGGGGGATCAGGTCGATCTGGTAGACCTTCTTGTTGTCTCCCACACGGATTATTTCTACAAAAAGAGAAAGGCTTCATCAGGGCTTCTGCAGGTTTCACCAACTTGGATGAGTTTGAAGTTCATTACGGATCAAATTTGAGACCTATGAGACGGGTAAATCAAACTCATAAGATGTCTGCAGGCGACTCAAACTATTGGCTGACGGAAAATCCCATGAGGTTTTAAAAAAAAAAAAAAAAAAAAAAACCTACATAAAATATATGAGATTAAATAGTGTTACCATTACAAAGCTGAAATTTTAAATGTATTTAAGACAATTTAAGGATGAACAAACATCCTCTTCATCCTACCAGTTCAGAGGTGAATGAACCAGAATGATGATAATCTTAGCGTGATCTTACCGTCTTTGGTGACATGGATGACAAAGAGGCCTTCTTCGTTGCCGAGGGCGACCCGCTCATGATCTGAAGGCAGATTAAACGGAGAAAAACTGCCATTTTAGGGGACTCCAGTTCTTTTACTGTTTCACAGTAGGAATCTTTGTTGGCCCACCTATGATAGCAGCAGACTGGGTGGTCTTGATGAGGGGCAGGGTGCAGTCGTACGCCTCCTTGGGGACGTAGACGAAGCGCTCCTTCAGCTTGTTCTTCTTCAGGATGCGGTGCAGCTCGTTGAGCAGACACACCCACTTGTTCCTCTCCTGGTCGCTGTCGGCCAGGATCAGGATGGACGCCTTGTGGCTGCTGGAGGGGGAGAGCTGGGACGCCGTCACCTGGAGAGACAGAGAGCCGAGGTCAAAGGTCAGAAGAAGCACCATTCCAACAGCGATTTAAGACGGAAGCAGCAGAAGAGCCCCTCACTCTGAATATGCACGGTATGTCCTTGCGGCTGGCGTGGATGACATCCGACTCCAAAACTGAGCTGACTGAAAACTCCTCATCCCTGTGTGACAGACAGAGGTCAAAGGTTACACACTCAGGTCAAAGCTTCTTCTATTTAAACTTGTAGCTAGAGCTCTTGAAAACTGGTCAGCAACAATCCCATCTTTGGTCATGGTACTGGAACTCATATTGTTGTTGATGCTGTTGTCCTCGTCTCAGTCGGTTTACCTCATATCCAACACCTGGCTGACGACGACGCTTGGTTGGGTGGCCTTCCCTTCGCCCAGCTCATAGAGGAACAGTTTGAAGTCGCACACCACAGCCATGGCTCTCTGCCAGCCCTTCTTCACTCCGGTGGGTTTGGGAACCTGCAGAAGGAGCAGAGCTCAGCTTCAGGAAAAAGGTCGGCTCTGTGGGATTCCGGTTTCTCAGATCACTGACCTTCACATAGCCCTCGTACGCAGTACCGATGCCCCTCTGGGGGTCGATGCCCAGCGGGCCCTTGGTCTGGTCCTGGGGCACGGGACACACAGCTGGAGCTTTGTCCGCACAAGTTACGTGGCAGGAAAAATTACACACTGAAACACACACAAAAACACAAAGCAAAAACATGACGATGCATCAAATACTCAACTTGCAAAATGGTATAAAATCAGTCAAATTCAAGCACTTTTCAAGGTGAATTTTCAAACTTTTCCAGCATCACATTTTGGAGACAAAAATAGAGATGAACTAAAACAAAAAATAAATCACTGTTATATAATTTGTTACTGTTATTAGTAATGTCTTGTGAAAGAGTTATGCAATCTACAGAAAGGACAATGTAAACTAAAATATAACATTTTATGCTTTTAAATGTCTAACACAACCTATACATCTGAGTGGTCTGAAAACAAAACAGTAACAAAATAAATCACATTTTCTATAACCATATTATTAAGTATAATATGGAAAACAAACTTAATTTCTTTCGCACAGAATAATAGGTCATTGAGACATTATGGATACTGAGTATTCATCACATTGAAACAATCCAAATGTCAATGTTCATGCCAAGGTAAATGAGCTTCCTGCTCAAATTAAAAGCTTAAACACTAAATCCTAAAATGTTCTTGCTACGTTTTCTGGTATCTACCAAACAGAAATTATCATGATAATTCTAACTAAAAGTTCACTCTGATTTAACTTCGGACTGTGAGAAAAACAATGTCTATATTTTTATTGTGTATGAAAATATCTGGTTTCAACCGCAAATAACATTTTCCAAATTTAGGATTTCAATCAAGCATTAGATTGCATTTTATTAGAAAACAGAAATCAAACCCTTTCCAAACCGTGATAAACATCAAACTGAATTTCAAGAGTTTTCAAGGATTTGAGGATCCGTATGAACCCTGTTTATGGTCAGGTTGTGTTTTCCGGTTTTCCTTACCCTCACAGGTGCAGCCCTGACGGATGAGCCCCACCATGAGGGAGGTGCACTGGTTGCACTTTGTGGGCGCGTTGAAGGACTTGACAACAAACTGATGTGCTTTGGGCTGTTGGAGGCGGACATGAGAAACGGTGTTTATCAAAGTTTCAGCCGAGAGATATCCTAGATTGTTTCCTTGGAAAAAAAAAAACAAAAAAAAGCCTAACCTTTGGTGAGGAGCGTCCGATGCTGCCGTAACCTCCTGAACGCATGGTGGGGGTCTGAACAGTTCGGCCTGGGTGGTCTATCAGCTACAGAACAAAGCAGAAATATCTTTAAACGCAAATGAATGATCTCTTTGATGCAGAGTTTGGGTTTATGCCTGAATTATGTTGAGGAAATACAGAAAGTAAGGTGCAAAAGTCAATCATATGGAACAAGCGGCTCCGCTCCCAGATGATGGGCGCTCGACTCACAACAAGCAACGAGATGGAGCTGGAAGACGTTCATCTAAAGCTAAAAACGGAAGAACTTAAACAGCTTCCTGACTTAAATGTTAGCCTGAAAACAAAAGCAGTAACATTTTTATTAAAATAATGAGTCAATTGGAGTTATTTACATGTTAAGTGAACGCCACTCATCCTTTTTCTTATTCTACTTTATTGTATATATATATATTTTTTTTTGCAAATTTGCATGCAAGTTTGTTTATGCATTTGTGGTTATGTTAAGGAACGCTTGGAGAAATAAAAATTAAAACGTCGGGTTTACTCTGCATGTGTAATTTAAGTTAAATAGTCGAGTTGGACGGGGCTCTGAACTCCAGTTTAATAACGTCTAAACTATTATAAACCAAAAGAAAAAAAAAAAAAAGTCTAAGCAGGAAAATGACGATTTGCTCCATCAGACATTGTTTCTTTTGCTCTTATTGTGCTGCAGGATTCTTCTCCGTAACTAAATTACCTGTAATTCAGAGTGGATGACTGAGGCAACAGTGGCAGCACTGTGAGCTGCAGACACTATTTATGCCTCTGACAATTGTTCGTCAGGATATTTGGAAGTGTTTTGTGCGTGCCAAGCATTCCTGTCTAATTCCCGGGGGCGACTCGGCTAAAACAAGTCGGATTATCTGACCTCTATCGGCTCCATGTCGCTAGCCATGGAAGGGGAACGGGAATGCGACTTGAGGTGGGACTTGGGGTCGTCTTCCCGAGACGGAGTGTTGGAAGGGGTGAAGTTATCCATGGAGTCCACCTGAGGAGAGCAGAATACAGAGGGGCAGGAAGAGGAAGAGGAAAAGGACGGAGAGAGGAAAATTAACGAGCAGGAAGTAAAACGGATCAGTAAAAACATGCAGCAGTCATGCTGACAGAGAAAGACGGTGGACGGGACCGGAGGCGGTTCACTTAAACCGAAAACCGAGCCCAACTTTAATCACCTCATGTTCGCCAACATCACAGCACCGCGATGCACCAAACACAACAGAAACCATGCAAGGCCATCACACACATCACGCACAAACAAGTAGACACCCTCACCGAGGTAATCACATCCCTTTAACTTTTCCACGCCTTGTTGGGTTACAAACTTCAATGACTTTAGTGAGATTTTACCAGAGCAACACAATGTAGAGCATAGATGGAAGGAAACTGAAGAATGGTTTCATAAAACTCAACTTTTCTTTATGTAGAGCGTCTGCGCATCCTTTACAGAAGACATTAAGGCCTGTAAAGGTTTTACATTTGTTTAAAAAATGTTAGCCGGCCTTAAATCACAGGTCTTACATTTTGTCGTGGCAGGACTATATTCTGTGTAGTTATATTTTTTTGTGAGATTTTTCTGTCAGGCAAAAGTTTGAGTTGCGGGCAGACACCATTATTGAGTTCTGTGACTCAAAGAGCTACAGCTAATTAGCTGCTAACATGCCCAAGCCATCCAGCTACCTTTTTAACTTCTATCAAAAAAGTGTAAATTATCTCCAGTTGCCTGGGTGAGGTTTGTTTTTGCCACTGGCTCACTTCTGTTGTCAACCCGTAAGAAGCTACAAAAACTCTGCTATATGAAATACATGATTTTCTGTTTTACATTTCTGATGTGACACAGAATCATTTTGTTTTCAGAGACTCTGTAATTCATTTCATTTTTTTGTTATGTGTTGTTTTTTTGTTATTTATTTTGGATATTTGAAATCTCTTCCGGTTCAGGTGTTAAATGTTCATTAAAATTTAAAGTTCATTAATCTTTGAGATTGTGTTCTTGCATTATTATACAGTTACGACTATGAGACTTGAAAATGGTCTCAAGACAACAACATTGTCATTTATTGCAATAACTTCTGGGATAATTTAGTTTCTGTGAAAAGACCTAGATTCAAGTCTTCATACTGGTCTTTAAAAAGTCTTATATTTGAGTTGGTGAAACCTGCAGAAACACTGTAATGGCTATCAGAGTTAAAAGGGGCCGAATGTCATTCTTTCACTTTACAGTTACAAGCTACTCTAAGCACCAAAATGTCAAGTTCAACGGATGTGAATACTTCACAAGAGGACACAGACAAAGTTTTTCTCCGCTGCCATGCAGACGGCCGGACACACACGCAGATCAACCGACGGGAAACGAGACGGCACATTGAGAGAGGAGCTGCAGAGGCGGTGCTTACACGTCTGCCTTTAGCCGGGCCGACGGACGGCGAGCGCTTCAGTGGCAGGAAGAGAGGCAGAGAGTGACAGAGACACACGGTGGTGAATATTGTGCAGCTGAAAACACATTTCAACAAACTGAGGGAGGAAACGTGATGATGGGAGAGCGGGGAGGATTCGGTGACATTAGGCAGTGCTTACCAAAACCTGTTTGTCTGAAACACTCAAATGTTTGTAAAAACACTGTGAGGTTTTTACAATAGATATATTCAATATTTCAGTTACACGGGTCCAGTTGGGAAGCACTGCATTAGATTATTGTTTGTACAATAGAGGGGCGCTGTTGATGGGAGCTAAAATGGGTGCTGATGTAAAAAACACAATTACAGGGAAAAGGAAGTAAGGGAAAGTAAACATAAGGTGTTGTTATATCTACAGCTCTAACAAACTAATAAACAGCAAAAGGAGAGTATAATCAAGTAGCTGGTAGATTCTGAGCTCTGTTACTAACAGATAATGAACATACCTCTTCCTAAACCAACATGGATCCCCTTTCAGTGTCCTACAGGGTAAAGCTACATCTACACGGGTTTATAACACACTCACGATTAAACTTACATCTTCCCAAAACTCAATTAAAGAAGATGAGGATGAGGAATAAGAGTCCTGATGTACCAGAGTGACGCAAAGAAAGCAACCAAAAACAAATAAAAAAATAAAATCAGAAGAATTCACATCAATAAAAAGCATGTGGGCGACATAAGACGATTGTTAGCATTTCAGATAACGGCGGCTTTATTCAAACTCACATCGAACTGGTCGAGGGCCGAGGTGGGGGCGTTGAGGAAAGCCAGGAAGGAATTCTGGGAATCCTGGTGCTTGACACCTATAGACCCGGAGCGAATAACACCACTGTGGTCAGGAATTAGAGCATCAAAGGCCGACTGGGACAGAACGGGTCACAGGACCGTTTCTAAGAATGCAGAGCAGGTTTCATATGACTGGAGCAACAATGCATGTTTGTGTCGCGAGCTCAACACTATGTCTCACATATGTGTGCTGGAGCAAAGCCAAATCCTCTTTCACTGAGGTAATCTCTGAAGAAATGTGGAATCCATGAACACACAGCTCAAAAGAAGGGCATTGTCATTATCAAAAGATGCATTTTTAAAGAGCCAGTATTATGGGGCTTTAGTTCGAGCCCAATCAAGTAACTATGTTTCCTTCAGTTGTCATAAAAATGTTTTATATATCTAATATGATTTAAAAGAAATCAGGCCTCTGTCTCTTTAAAAACTCCACCTTCAGGAATTCATCACAACATGACTCCCGTATTAACCTTTTCACAACTTCTTTTATCAGCATTTCACTGAGAAGTAGCTCCTCCAATGAGTTCAGCAGATATTCAGTTCCACCAGGTGTTTGCTAATTGCTGCTGGCTAGTCTGAAGGAGCTGAGTGGGTCTGAAGCTTGGAAACTGCAGCTCCAAGGAGGAGCTGCGCCTCGGAGGTGGGGTTAGGTCCCAGAATAAAGGATTTGTCAAACGTGTGAAGGAATCAAAGCGACACTCCAGGTACGTTTTTGATAAAGGAATAACATTATAACATGAGGCAAAGCTCAAAAAAATCGATTTTACATGATACTGCCCCAGTAAACACCAGAAACATCTACAATAAATGCTAGAGATCAGGGATGAGGCCGTACCTCTTCGCAGCCGGAGCTCCTCCGTCTCCTTCTTCAGCCTCTCGATCTCAGCCAGCAGCTCGTGGTTTTTACTCTCCACCTCCTTCAGTTTACTGGAATGAATCACATTTGGTTCAGGGAGTCGCTTACAGTAAACTACGCTGTTAACGCTAAAGTAAGGCGTACCATTCGGTGGAGATGCCATCCGCCTTGACTTTATTCAGCTCGTCCTGAATGCTCTGCTTGGCTTTGATCTCCGTGTCCAGCGCCGACTGCAGCTCCAGACGAGCCGACATGTCCAGCTTGGCGAAGCGTCGCATCTTCCACGGCATGTCCTGAAACAGAGGAAATGACGCGCTTTTAAGCCAAACTTCAAAAATCACAGCCTCTTTTTTTGTGTGAAATATGTTAAGATCAAGATGATCAACAAGTCATATCACAACAGAGAGTGAAACATGCTTTATTAGCAAAGCTTTTCACCAAAAATGCTGCAAATGGGGAACAAAACCAGAGATTTTTGAGGACTGAACCTGTATAAAGTTATGCTTGACGTGTCGACAAAACATTACGTAGCTTTTTCTGCTGAACTGATTAATTGCGGAGCAGCATTTTATGGATGTCTAATGGAAACTCTGGTTCGGACAAACGTCTTAAATAAATGTTGCCGCCAAGAAAATTAGAGGCTTGGATGGGTTTTATTAATAACCGCTCTTGTTAAATGAGCCATATCAGGAATAATGTTTCATAATACTTTCATAAACCATCATCAAGTAGCGTTAGGCTACAACAATAACATGGCAGTTCTTTTGACAAAAACAGTATGTGCGTTTGTTTACCGTTGCTCTCGCTCCAAGGCTGGTGTTTCTCAGACCCTCCAGCTCCTCGGTCATCTTAGTGGCCAAAGCTTGAAGGTAACCCCGGGCGTCCTTCTCATCACTCACCCTGCAACACACACACACACACGCACATACACACACACACGCACACACACACACACACACACACACACACACACAAATGTCCTAATTTAAAAACTGTTCCATTTTTTAAAAGAAAACGACTACAGAATATTGACTCTTGCTCAAAACTTTGAAAGGCGATCGATTAAATTCAGTTTGGTTCAGTAAATGTTGTTTAGAGACACCCAGAAAAAAAGCAATGGAAATTTATCTGTGTAATATGACGGCGTGTTGGGGTCAGACGAAGAGTTTTTTGGGGATATTTTTGTGTAATTTTGAGAATAAAGTCAGAATATTGGCAGAATAAAAACACAAAAACACCAGAAAAAAGTTGTAAAATTACAATTGAAATCATGTTCGCATTATTATAACTGTTCTTATAAAATAACTTTATTCTTGTCTAATTATGGATTTTTTCTTGTATTATTTTGGCTTACTGTTGTGCAACATTTTTCTCACCAGTAAAGGTTAGGAAAAAATAAAAATTCCATAAAAGTTTTTGCTCTAAATGTCTACTGAGAAATAACTAAACTCCTACAGACATCCAGCTCCTCCTGTGCCGTGGTGAAGCTCCACCAGCAGAGGGCGACACTGGCTAAAAGAATTCCTCCAGACCCCAGCTCAACATTTGTATGTGCATGTCAGGAATGCGTTGTGGCTATGGAGCTGAAAGCGTGTTCTTGTGGTTCAGCCTGTCTGTGTGGGGTATGCGCGCTATGCCAAGACTTCAGGCCCGTCCAACAGAGAAGAGGGGAGATAAGTGGGAGGGTAGAGCAGTTGGTGAAGTGTCAGCTGTGATGGGAGAGGATCTGAGAGGGAGGGAGGGTCAAGCGGCTCGACCGTCTTCAGAGGTATGCGAGACACGCCGCAGCTTTACAGTGAAGAGGAACCCAATCTGTCTGAGTGTGTGTGTTGCTGCGCCGTAGCTCCAGCGGAAAAGTAAGAGGCCTGTCAGGGCTGCGCTTTGGGTCACTTGAGAAGGCGGCTGTGTCTTACCACTGGATGATCTCGGTGATCTGGGCCTCCCAGTGGGCCACGCTCTCCTTTTTGTCAGCCAGCTCCCTCATCTCGTCCTCCAGCTGCTGGTTGGAGCTGCTCACCTTCTCAAACATCCCGCTCAACTGGGGGGGAGAGCAGCAGAAAACAAGTCCAATCATAAAGCTGTCGTCGGACGACTGACATCCGACTGATGAAGCGCATTGAAATAAAAGTGGGCTGATGAGTTTAGCAGACTTCAACAAGACCGCATTAGAACTCAGCGTCCGTCCGTTTACACACCAACGTTAAGAGGACTCTGTTTTGATTCCTTTCAGCGATAGGGGTTTGTGTGTGTTTGTGTAGATGTCACCATGGCGACATCAATGCAGGTCTCAATCTGCCCGCATGTTTTTCTCAATCCTCTGTAATTTGCGGACACCTTTATTGTGACGCGACGAGCAAGTAGAGACCAACTTTCTCTTGTTTTGGGTTTCCTCTCCAGAGAAGCGTTCCCGTCTCATGTCAGAACAGAAAAGCTTCACAGATGCTGTAGAAAAAAACCCCCGGGTCTTAGCGTGGGGTCGCGAAGAATCATGACCTCACATCGAGACGCAATGAGGTCATCGTAATTATGGCTTTTAGAGGCATTTTAAAGGTTCTGCCAGGTGATGAAATGACCACCAGTGAGTAATTATAGAAGTGTGAAGCTTCTTGGTAGCTTTACTGGATAGAAAAGATTTAGGGAGCTGGAAAACACTTGCTTGTGAATGTTTTACAATCCCAAAGGTGGGTGCCGGTCACTCCATCCCTTTGCCACTTCATATATTTGCCGTTTCAGCTGCTTCGTATTTAATTTTCATGTTTGCAATGATGCCATGAACTGCTGCATGTGTCTGAAATTACACCACTGCTGAAAAAGTGATGATTTTAATCTGGAACATTTTGTTCACAATTTATTGTATTGAAACTGACTTTATGTGACTTAAAATAAATTATATAGATGAGCAGGAAGTCACTTAAAGCTCTTCCGGTTTGAATTGTCGTATTTTATTGTCGGATGGTTTGAACATGGACCACAACCAAAATGGAGGAAAAGGTTTCATCATAATTTACAAAATAATTCATCTTCTCCATCTTAAGACTTTTAAATGACGCTCAGACATCCTGAAAGCAATTAGGACGTTCATCATAGAGGAGAAAACAAGGTCTTCACTGGTTTTCAGATCTAATCAATCCAACGCGATTCAAAAACCTACAGCACATTTTAGTGATACGACTGCGGTGGCAGCCATGTGATCCTCCTGATTTCCCTCTGTGTTTTATCACTTACAGACTTTAAAAACATACTCGGATTGTACTCCACAGGTCAGAATGTCTCCCAGTTATTAGAGACCATTTAAAGTGGGAGGCTGAGGAGGGGGAGGGAGGGCTTTTTGAACCTCCAGGAGCCGGTTCCAAAGTCAACACAGCCAGATCCAGCATCTATCCGACTGCGCGGCCGGCTACAGGCTGTTTGTGAGCGGAATATTGTACAGTGATTTCTTTGGCATAGCTGGGAGAGAGGGGGTGGAGGGAGGAATGTGACAGGCTTTCCAAGAAGGGTTACCTGGGGTTACAGCACTGGGGGTGGGAGGAGGGTCTCAGAGTGACTGTGTGTAATGGGGGACAAACAAATCATGGAAAAGCTGACAACGCACGACAGAAAAGAAAAGTAAAAGCCGTTTCATATGCATTCATACTGACTTCTGTTAGACACAGGAACACATACTGTACCTTGTCTAATTCGCTGGACAGCTTCTTATTCTCCTCAGTGAGGAGGATTCTTTCACGCTCATATTTCTGCTTGTACTCCGTCTCAAACTCTTCACGCTCGTTTTGGCTGCAAAAAAAAAAAAAAAAAAAAACACACACAGACACACGCACACTTTGTTACTGTAGGAACTTAACCCCCATCTGTTAGTGAGATCCTGACCTCTGGCTGTGGTTGCATTGGAAAATATTCCTCAAATAAACTCTGTGAATATACAGCCGAGTGTTTCGACTTTTCTTTAAACTGTGACTCTCTTTGTTCCTGAGAGTCGCAGCTGAATCAAAGACGGAACCAAAAGCTGCCCGCTTGTTTTTTAAGCCCGACACATCAATGCAATTAGAAGCTGATCCAGCGGCGTGTTTAAAAAGGAATTAGGCAGCCGTGAAAATAATACATCAGCAGCAGCAGCAGGCAGGAAGGTAAGTCTATGAGGCTAAAAAACAACCTCTAAAGCTTCCTGAATGTGAATCATGTGGTGTCAGGTTATTTTTTTCTGACAGGCTGAACGCCGTTCTGGAAAACGCTTGCTGACGGGTAAAATTCGCTAACGACTACGTCTCCTGTTGCGACGGGGTTTTTCTTTGCTTGTTCAACAGAAGTCGTTTTGGAGAACTTAAGAGTTAACATCACCTGTAGTGTCGACCATGTTTTTAATGGACTGTACGGCTAAAATATGCTAGAGTATTAGTACGTGTAGAAATGTAGGGTGTAAAAACAACTACTTCCAAAAATACATCACGGAAAAATCATCAATCCTGGGAAGATATTTTCACTAAATATCGTCCCCTGGTGCAACCGATTGCAGTTTTCTGGCCGATCACTCATTTTTAAAACGCAGATTCAGATTTACTTTGTCTGAAAAAACAGCCGTGGTGACTCCTGTCTTTAAATATCGGCTGATCACTCAAAATGAAGGAAATCGGAGTCGATATAATTATACTTTCATGGATCCATAAGCAAAGTCGGTCAGCTGGCTGCATTTCACAGGAATTTCCAGAAAAAGTTTCCAGTATCAAAACATACAGACACGCCATAGTGTGGAAACTAAAAGGACAGCCACCATCATCATCCTTTTTTTTGGCTAAATGTCACAATAGTGCGGCGGTTTTACTGGAGGCTATCGTAGTGTGAAAACCCCCTGCTAGCCCACACAGAGCGCAGAGATTTGCAACACAAAAAGCAGTGATGTGACTCACAGACGCCCCAGATCAGTTCTGGGGCCCGAAGCAGCTGAATAGTTTGGTGAAGCCTTGAGAAGATTAAAATGATATTATCTGTGCCAACAAAATCAGATCAGGGCAGCCATCTCTGTGACGGTATTAATGTTCATACAAGTATCTAACTACGGAATGTCAAAAGGGACTAAATTAAATAAACAACATTGTTAAATAATTTATTAAGTATACCATAAAACAATTAAATGGTAAATTAAAGGTTTAAATTCGGTATTTATTACACATTTTATAAAACATGTTATTAAAATCGATAAGATGCAAGATTCTAATAGTGGATGAACATAATTAATTGTGTATTTAAATATTTCATGGTTCCTGCAGCATCACCATGAAATAATTTGATCTCATCAAACTGGCCATCAAAGTTGAGGGGCAGGGTTATGGGCGGAGCTAAAACTCATTGAAGAACCGCACTAGTTCAGCCTGATTCTGTGAAAATGATTCCACTTTCCATCGAGTCTGTTAATTGTAAAATATCTCCAAGGAAAAGATTGTGAATATCTGCTATCTGAAGATGATTTTCCAAAAATGAGGCTGAACTAATTTTAGCTCCGCCCATCAATTGTGATGGGCGAGTTTGACAGAGCTACCAATATAAATTTGCATTTTAATGATTTAATGACATATTAAATATTTAATTAAGAATTTGTATATTTCCTTTTCATATTTAATTAGTGATTCAATGATTATATTTATTTAATTTGGCCTCTTTTGGTCCTCCGTATACAACATGCTTAAAAAGTAGATATATAATAATTCTGAGAAAAGACAGTGATCAGGACAGGAACCTCTGGGGAAACTACAGCAAATACATCACAGCTATTTATCTGGATATGTTAGACGTCTTTCTGTAATTACCTCACAGTATCACCACTGTAAAAAAAACAAAACAAAAATAAAAAGTCTTGATCAGATCAGACTGCTCATTGACAAGCCAGAGCAGAGACAGAGGGACAGTCTCACCTCTCCCGGCGGATCTTGTCCAGTTTGTCTTTCAGCATCAGGATCTCTTTCTGCAGGTTGAGCTGCTGGCTCTCGGCGTCCCTCAGCTCTTTGCGCAGCGCCTTGAGCTCGGCGCTGTGCTGCGCCTCTCTGCGCCCCAGCTCCTCCTCGTACAGCAGCGTCTTCTTCTCCATCTCCGCTCGCAGACGCCCCACCTCCTGCGTCTGGTCAGCTGAAGCCGGAGCGGCCGGGGAGCCGACGTGCTTCACCTGGAGAGCCGGAACGATCAGAGATTTAAAAACAGAGCGGCAACAGGATTCCTGGGATGGGGCATGCTGCGCTGCAAACTCGCCTTAAGTCCTTCCAGTTCCTCCTCCAGCTGGCGGCTGTACTGCTCGTTGCGCTCTCTCAGCTTCTTCTCTTTCTGAGCCTCGGCGGCTTGCTCCTCAGCCTGAACCTCCATCTGGTGATGGACAGATGCAGACCAATTGGAGACCAACGTTCAGCTGATATGACTTCTTGAACATGAGTCCTATACATTTAGCATTAAAACTAATTCCTTAAAGGGGCAGTACAGTAACTGTGTTATGTTCAGTTATTATAAAAATTTGATATATATAAAATATGAATTAAAAGAACTTTGATTTTGCAACTTAACGCCTTAATTTGGGTCTCTGTCTCTTTAAGAAGCTCCTACTCTTCCTGAAACTCCACCTGCAGGAAGTCATCACAATATGGCTCCACTATTAACCGCTCAACATTTGAGGATTTCTCAAACATACATGAAAGAATGAAGGCAACACTCCAGGTACGTTTTTGATGAGGGAATAACAACATGATGTAAAGCTCAAAACAGTCGATTTTACATAATACTGCCCCTTTAAGCACAGTTTGGATAAATGGCTGGACAGATGGATGGATAGGTGGAAACAAACATCTGGAAATACATTTTTTTCTGCTTCATTTTCTTTTTCCATACTTCCCCAATTTCAGAAAATACTTTAATTCCACATTCTTTCCAGGCCATTTAGGAACGTTGAGAGAAAACAACACTAACCTGGAGACATGCACAACTAAACATCTTCAACTACGCGACACAAAAATGAAATATTTTTTTTTCATTTGGTGACTACATTCTACTGCTTCTCTGACTATGGATGGTGTCGGGACTTGGGAGTGAAACTAAAGAGTTAAAGAAAGCCACGCCTCGTATCCGAGGACAGGCAATAAAAGTGGAAGGCTAACCAGAGGTTGAAGTGTTTACCGACCAGCAGGTGCAGACAGACAAAGGTGTTGCTACCAATCACAGGGGATCTACTCTACCTCCTTCTTGGCCCTCTCAGCCTTTCGCACCTCAAGGCGGAGAGCCTCCACCCTCTGATTCTGGCTCTCCATCTCCTCCTCCTTGTCGCGCAGCTGGCGAACCAGGCGCTGCTTTGCAGACCTGCCAGGACAGTTCAAATCTAAAGGTTGCTGGTTTTGTGCACAGGAAAAAAAAAAAAAAAGTTTCCGGCCAAAACAATCAGTCCAGGAAAACACAAGCGTGCAGGGTTCTACCTGAACTCTGTCAGCTTCTCATTGAGCTCAGAAAACTCCTGCATGGCCAGCTTCCTCTGGCTGTGGGCCTCCTTCAGCTCTTTAGACTGGGACTTCATTTTCTCAGACGCCTCCACAAGACCCTGATCAGAGCGGAGAGAGAAACGGGAATCATTTAACATCCTCAACAAAACTTTGAAGTTCAAAGTTTACCAAAAAAAAAAAGCCATCTTCATCAGGGTTTCTGCAAGTTTCACCCAATCAAATGTAAGACTTTTAAAGACCTTTTTGAAGACCATTACAAATTAAATTTAAGACTTGAACCATGACAGAAATTTAGAGAAGAAAATTACATATTTTGCAACGTTCTGTACAGACTGAATCCCCAGCAGATTTTGTGGACAGAATGCAGCTAGCCTTATATTTGTTAGCCAAGTGCCGATAAATCTACACTTATTGATGATGTATGCAAAAAGCCTAACTGGATAACAAAGGTATGCTAGCAACTAGTTAGCACTGAAGAAGTCGGCTTGCGGCTCAAACTGACGCCAAACAGCAAAGTCCAGCAAAAAAATAAACTATGTACAGAGTAAATTGTTCTACCACAACAAAATTTTAAGACTTGAAATTAGCGTAGGCTAAATTACATTTTTTTAATGAAATTTTAAGGCCTTCCCTTTGGATACATTAGTGTAAAACATTTTAAGCCTTTTCCAGGATCCCTGTTCATATAGATTGGATCACGGATGCAGTGAAAGTGTAGAAATATCACCGAATAGGTCAGAAAACCTGAAAGAAAAATCAGACGAGCAGCAGAAACGAGTGTTTTTACCTTCTGTAAGTCGTCCCTCTCCTGTGTGAGGCTTTTCATCTGCTTCTCCAGACTCTTGATGTGTTTGGACGAGTCCTCCAGGTCCCTGCGCGCCGACGTCACGTCCTCCAGCTGCTTCTCCAGTTGGCCTGAGTCTGACACGGGGATGCGTTTGCGTGAGAACACGAAGTTTGACTTTCAGTGTGGGTTTCTACAGAGGCGGTCTGTTTTCACACCCTGACCTGCGATCTGCTTCTTGAGAATGTCGATCTCACTCTTGAGGCTCCTGATCTCCACTTCCTTGTTGGAGCTGACTGGTCCCTCTCCTGTTGGGTGCTGCAGGGCCTGCACAGCCTGAGTCGACTCTGGAAAGGGGAGAACGACCGGGTTTGTTGGACCAGTGGAGGTTGAATTCGCCGCCATACGCTAAGAACAGATGAGGCATCGGCAGAAGCTCACCTTGCAGTTTGCGACTCAGCTCTAGTTTCTCCTGCTCAAGACGACGTATCCTTCTCTCGTAGGCCTCGGTGGCCAGGCTGTCCTCCAGCCTGCGCTGGACATCCAGGTCCAACTGCTCCTGCCCTGCTTTGCCCGGATCCACGGCCAGCTGTCGGAGGCAGCCCCGGTCCGATAGGGAACTACGGGGTAAGTAAACGGTGAAAATTAGACTGATTCAGGGTTTCACCAAATACTCCCACCTGAGCTGTGGATCTTTAAAGCTCTTCCAGAGTTACAATGGAGGTAATCCTGATTCTCTGACTAACGCTCTCCTTTCCTGGACTTTCAGCTTAGGAAGACTAAGTCATTAGGCGTATCAGAATTAATTGGTTGAATTAATTAACTGTGAGAAAGATTGACAAAATGAGAGAAAAAACAGAAGGAAAGGAAGAGAGAAAGAAAGAAAAACAAAGAAAGGAAAGAAGAAAAGAGGGATAGAGAAAAAACCCTGAAAAAAAAGGCATAAAGAAAGACATAAAAAAAGAAAAAGACTGGGAAAGAAAGAAAAATGAACAGAAAAAGTAGAATTTAAGAATGATGTACGCTAAAGGTAATCTTATTTTTATAGCACATTTTTAGCAACAAAGTAAGAAAATAAAGATGGAGAGAAAAACAGACAGCAAAATAAACAGAGAAAAGAAAGCAAGAAACAAACCTTTTATTTAAGAAAAAAATGACACCTTTTCTTTTAACAGGAACACACTTTCCACTTCAGTTCAGGGCCAACTGAACACACACATCTCAAAAACTCAAAAACACACACATCACCACAGCTTGAATCTGGGAGTGACTCAGAGGATCACACTTACCATTTACTTGTATAGGTGAAACCCACAAACGGCAGGTGATGGCCAGAGAAGGCAGTGTGAGAGGGAGGAGGCATAGTCTCCTGAAAGTCAGGGAAACAACAAGCGAAATGGGTGAATAAAATATAACAAGTACTGCACATAAGGTCACATGTTTCACTAAATAAGACCTTACCGAATTCTTTAGACAGTCATCGTCTACATCAAAGTTAGAGGTATCTGTAGGACTGCTGACTTCTGGGATGTAAGGGGCCTCACACGTACGAATGTTGTCCCAGTCAATGCCTGAAAGCAGCAACAACACGAGTTGGTACAATTAAGAACACCACACAATGACACAATGAATTCTGATTAAAAATGATGTAATAATAACTTATTATATTTCATGCTATTGAGGTATAAGTGACGTCAGGTATGTATTTATATTCACGCAGTGTCAGGATGAGGAAGGACTCTGTCTGTACCAGTGAAAAACGGGTGCTGTTTGAAGTCCTCGATGCCGTTTTGACCCAGCCTGTGTTCCCGACTGCAAATGAGGCGGCGAATCAGATCTTTCGCTTCCTCCGACACGTCTGTTATCTGCTGTGGGAACTGGAATCGCTCCTGTTAAAAGGAAATGACATCAGACAGCCGAGAGTGTGAGAAAACGACAAACGAAGCCCGCCGGCCGGCTGCGCTGCACTCCAGTCGGCTCACCTTATGGTTCATGATTTTCCCGTAGGTTTCCACCAGGGATTCTGCATAGAAAGGAGTCTCCCCGTACAGCATCTCGTACATGCAGACGCCCAGGGACCACCAGTCGCACTCGGGTCCATACTTGCCCTTCCCGTCTTCCATCGCCTGGAGGATCTCGGGGGAAATGTAATCTGGAGTTCCTACTGCCACAGAGGACTGGACCTGGCAGTGGAAAGCAAAACACCCCTCAGGACCCAATGAGTCCACTGACTGGAACGCAGCGGAGAGAGCGTGAACATAAACACACCCTACAATCACACAAATCTGATTTTTTTTTTTTTGCTCAGATGTGACACATATCTGACTTTTTTCACCACAGTCTGAATGGCACAATTCCAATCTTTCACAAAAACATCTGATTTCCTCCATTTCTGTACGTGGTACTAAATCAGATACATAGCTTGTAGTTTGCAGAGCATCTGCAGTCAGAACGGCTAATCAGGGAGCTAATCTTTCATTTGACGCTTTATCGATTTTTGCTAATTTTGAAAGTGTTACACGGACTTAACGTCCTCTACACTAATTTCTCCAGACAGATTCTAAAGCGCTACTTTGCTTTGATGTTCTGTAAACTCTCAGTTGAATTAAGTTCTATGTTAAAGTTAGAACTCTTCAATAGCATATTTTGAAGTGGGTGAAGACCGATTTCCTTTCCTCATGTTCTCGTATTTTCTCAAACAAACACCATTTAAATGAATTAATGTAACTGATTAAAACAAGGAATCTTATTTTTTTTAGGGGGGGTAACTGGAGTCTGCATCACTTTCGTCCTACTTTCAGACTTGGAGCAGTGGTCCATAGTATTAGCATTTTCCGCCCTGTAATCTTTCATTTCATCTCTTCAGTTTTCCTTCCTGTAACATCAGGAGAATCGTCTGAATCGCAACCTGCAAGCCAGGCCAAGCAGCCGAACCGCACACTCCTCATGGGAGACCCCCGGGGTTAAGGCAGTGAGGTTAGTCAAACTCTGGTATTGTTTGCTTTGGACCGGGAGGAACAACAGCAGCAGCGGCGCAGTCAAAAACCTACCGTCCCATCCTCCATGAGCTTGAGGCAGGAGCCGAAGTCGGCCAGGCGGATGTGGCCGTTCATATCCAGCAGAATGTTGTCGGGTTTGATGTCCCTGAAAAGAGAGAGAGAGAGAGGGGAGAAAGGGAGGAAAAGAGAGAGAGGGGGGGAAAAAAGTCAGACTGAGTGCACGGTTCCTGAAAATGACGAAGGAAAGCAGACGCCTTCCAATCAAAACACCTTTTAGGACATCCAAAAAACACACACTTCTTCATCTCGTATTCCTGGGAGCTGCGATCGGTTCTCATCAGGAATTCGAGCAGTCCTGATTTGCCTACGACGGATAATAATTCAGCTCAGTTCTGTGATTGAATTAAGAGTAATTTTCCTTTGGCTCCGTTTATCAGCCGTAGGATAAGTTGAAATTGACCACAAGAAAGGAAAAAAAATGGAGAAAAATGAGTTGAGTGTATGATTTGGGAATTAGCTTTACATGCAGATAAAAGAAAGATAAACCAGCCTACTGCGTTATTCCTTTTCCTGCTGTGTTTTTGTGGGGAAAAAAGGAGGTTGCCAAACTGTTTCTGTACGTTTTCGTGTTCCCTGCATCTGTTCTGAATTATTACTGCTGATGGTGAGTTTACATTTTCACATACAGTCTGTGGTTTGATTCCAGTCAGCAGAAAATAATTCTACCTTAGGATACAAGGTTTTTTTTTTCCCCCTTCTCCACCACCTAAACTGGCTGAACATTTTTTTTTATATATCAATCAGCAGCTTTCACCCTGACCTCACCATTTCACATTTTCACACTTAAACCAAATCATGAGATCGACATTTATTTCCCTTTGATCGCAGAGTCATTTAGTTAAATCGTCCAAGTCGCTGATTTCAGAGAAGATATCCAGTTCCAGACGGGATTTTAGTCAGAACAAGGCAAAAACACTCCTGTCTTTAGTTCATTCAAAATTCACGAGGCTTTTTCGTTTTAAAGAAACACCTCTGTGTCACATTATGTTTATACCCAAGGAAAACAAAAAGTACTGAGTTACTGACTTAAGATTTTCTTAACACTGGAGTTTGATCCCACCGAATTAAAAGTTTGTTTTTTCAAAATTGCCCCAACAAAGCAGAAGGACATCAAACTGGTACATAACTTTTATGGAAAAATTCAGCTAGTCTGGCTTCTCCCAGTGCTAACAGGAAGCAATAGTCAGAGTCCATTGGCAGAGCTTATCACTGTTAATCATGCTTGTGTACTCGCTGCTGACATCCTCCCCTTGCTCTCTGCAATGCTACTGATCCTGCCATGAATCCTGAGGCTAGTTAGCATAACGGTAAATAAATAGTTTTTCTGTAATAGTGAGTTACATTGCGTATACTGGGATGATTGGCAGCACTAAGACCCTCCTCCTGGCTCTGATTGGTTGTTTTTGGATGAGCGCTGTGTAGCACTGGGAGGAGGCAGAGGAGATTGATCTTGACACAGATTATCTGTGTCATGTCACACAGTCAGCACATAATGACAGTTTTAACAAATATGGAAAAAACACATTTTTCTAGAAGTTACATTCAGCCACTTTAATGATGCCATTTCTAGATGCTAAGAGGCTTAAGGAGTCAGGTGTGTAGAGAACAATGGGCAGGACATCAAATATGATCTGACAGCTGGGTAGGGGTGACTTTAATTGAGCCCTAGAATGCTATACAACAGAAACGCCACTGTGTCCCACTAACCAGACTAAATATATTCTGTCTTTGTCATGAAAGCTTTCTACAAAGGAGTGTGTGTTAGAATCATATTTTCTAACACACAGCACAAAGCAAAACTCAAACATCCCCAGTTAGGCTACTGGCCCACTCATTTTGTTTCATCATGGGCGTGAGTGTTTCTGTCCGGTGACTCAATCGTGTTCCCGCTTAAAATAGCAAACCTAAAGCTTGAAACAGGAACACAGCGCGGCTCCCAACTCATGTCAGCTTTTGCTGTTGTGATTGGCTCCGGCCACCGACCACACGCCAACTAACACCCACCCTGGAGACATTCACACCTGCTCCGACAACCCCTGATTTATAACACTGCTCTGTAATCTACTGAGAGAAAGGTGGCGATGAGGCTACAGGAAGGGGTTTCTGTCGCATAATACAAAAAGTACAAATTAACATACAGTAAAACTAATTCAATTTGACATTTGAGAATATTTTTTTTACAACTGCTTGATATTCGGATATCAAGCAATGAGGAGAAATATCTCTTATGAAATGGATTTTTTTCACACTTTGTTCCCCATTTACCAAATGAAACTGAATCTCATGAGGAAACTGAAGCAAAACAAACATTTTACGCTGAATGAAAAAGCAGAAGCTCATCAAGGCTCATCATTTATTCATCCAAAAAGTTGAATGTTACAGTAATGTTCTGCATCAAAAGTGTCAACCTGGACTAAATCAGTCAACAAGGTTTTCCAAAGAGCCTCCAGCCAACATACGACACATTGGCAACCATAAATGGCATGATTATTTTTCTTTGTAATTGTCAATGAAATGGATAATCCTCAACTAAGAAACTGAATGAAATTGATTCGCAGAGCTTAAGCAAAATGTTTTGGGTTTTTTTACCTCTAAGAAAATGAGGCAGTTAAAAACACAAAAGCTATTTTTGGAAAAAAAAACAAACAAAAAACTAATTTAGATGAGTTAGTTTGATAAATCTTTCAATAAGTGACTAAATCGGGCTGAATAAAGCTCTCTGTTACCAGACATCAGGAAGTAAACAGTTAAAGCCAACGAGGCGCCCTTTTATTAGTTTAAATTCCCCTGTGATGCAAGTCCTGCCCACACCAGGGAGATTTTCCATCTTACAGCAGCGACAGACTTTCAAAGACTGCTCTGATGTCAACCGAGGTCTCTTCAAAGCCACATGTGAAGCCCCCGTCATTTTCTGCCAGTGTTAATGCTCGCATTTTGTGGGTCGGGAGCAGCTGGATGGACTCGCCAATCCCGACACTAAAAGCTCGGTGCAGAAAACCACAGGTTAAAGTGACACGAGAGACGACAATTATGTAAACCCCATGCTTGTTTCCATTAAACCTGAATCTACATCACAGTAGAAAGCTTTCAGAGATGAGCATGACCGTCATCGGCCATAGTAGACATCTAATTTTAAATGAAAACCACAAACTACACTGGAACGCATTCAAGCCTGGAGCAACCAAACTTTGTTTCATGGAAAAACATTACACACAACTTCTATTTTTTCCTTTCTTATCACTAAAAGCACACTGTTGAATCATAAAATATCTTCATGATGCAGACAAAATAAATCTGGAGATCTCTAAGGGACATTTTAACATCTAAGCTTCACTGTTGTAAAATTTCATGACATTCATCTAAATGACATGAAACCAACATTTTCTTTACTCCAGAACCTCACAAATCATAACCGTAAAACTTGGACCAAACGACTGGCACGTGGCTGTGCGGGGGAGTGTGTGTGTATTTGTGTGTGTGTTCTGGTAGCTGGAGAGTGCTAATCTGTTCCTAAGACCTCTGCTCTGCCAAAGAGCAGACAGCATGAGTTGACCTCAGCTTGCCATATCAATGGTACAGAGGATGGAGTCTGCTACTGATAAACCACTTAGTGCTAGCCCACGTCGTCCCACTGCTACTCAACTCATCCGTTTCCTTGCCTCAGATTTGCCTAATTATTAATCTATCTATTGGCCACACAAGTATATTAACAGATGTAGGTTGACAGCATACTAGCTACCTTCCAGTAGTGAACAAAGAAGAATAGCTGTGATTCCATGCCTGGTGAGTTAGCACAGTAATTGGGCTAGTGTGTCACGGGGCTCCAGCAGTCTTAAGGAGCGTCGCAGGGACTGGAATAGAGGAAGGTAATCTCTACTAAGACCACAGCATCCATCTGGGAGGGCCATCTGGATGGCGCCTCACGCTTTGTGCACGCCAGCAACTGGAGGACCTGCAAAGACGGCAACCCGCTAACGGGATTCCTGCTAATTCATGACGCGAGGAGCTGGTGTGACATCAGATAGAATCTCCAGGTGAAAACATGGATGGCTGACAAGCCATTCATTCTCTAGGTGTGAAATAAACTATTGGAAAACTAAAAGAAAATTATGAAACAATAAGATGTCTTTTATAAAATGAAATCATAAGAAAAGGTAACCTCTTCAAAACTAATTACACCAATTGTTTATGCTCAAATTCTCCTTCAAGCGATTCCTGAGGTATAACATCTGATTTAAAATGATGCAAAGAGTTTTATTAGACGGTGATGGCCGTCCTTATCTGGAAACAAAAGTCCTGAGCTGGAACCTTTGTATCTGCATGTTTCTGGTTAACCCACAAATCTGACGCACAAGTTAGATTCATTCACAGCAAACAGCAATGAATGATGAAGTCACTTCTCCTGGCCCACTGTGGGTTCACTTTTGCTTAAAAAAAAAAAAATCTGTTTGGAAGCTAGAAAAGAGTATTGTTGTGTTCACATTGTGTTAAATAGAGTGAGCCTATTAGCGACACTATTCCAACCTGAAATAGCATGTCTATGCTAAACATGTTGCAGTAGCACAACGCTAATGTCAACGACTACTGTTCACATTTCTAAAGAAGTTCTATGAATGATCAGGTCCCTGAAATACTGGAAAACAGAAAAGCACTTTGCACTAATTTGATGGTTGAACAACTTTAATAAAACAATAAACATCCTTGCTGATGAGCTTGTGTGTCTAGTTATTCAATAATTTAGCAACAAAAAAGGGCTTCAGAATTGAAAGTGTTGCTTATTTTACCAATGTATGTGGCTTTCAACTACAGACCCCGCAATTAACTCGATTAAACATTTTCAATCAAGTCCTACCACTGATTAATACATCAGTTTCTGAATGATGCAAGAGGAGTTCATGAATTGATGCATGTTAATGTAGAGCAACATTTCCCCAGAGGAGGCGACCGCTATGTGGCTAGCACATTCAGAACTAGTAGAACATTGGACTCAATTCAAATGCAAGCTAACATGACAGAGACCCTTTCACCAGCAGTGATTGAGTATGATCAGCAGGTTCTAAGGAAGCACATGGCGCTGATCAATAGGAAAGAAGACAAAGACCGTGATCAATAGGACGCACATGAGCAAACGCATCGGCGATCACACGGATCTGGACCAGACGTTACATCAAAGTTAACGTAGCTTTTCCTTAAACCCACAACAGAGTTTATAATGTGTGTTTGGTTTCTTGGTCATTAGAACAAAGCTCCACAGCTTTTTTCACAGATTCAGTGTTGGAGCAGACAGATGTGGTGCTCAGCAGCACAAAAGCCATGGTGACATGGTCCATTGAAACATTTGTCAGGGTCCTCTGGGAGGCCACGCAGACCACTGACCACTGAACAAATGAAGGCGGGCACTCTCACACACACACACACACACACACACACCCTTCTGCATCCGACTCTCATGGGATTCAACCGAAGGAGACAGAAGATAGACCTTGAGGCTTTTTTTGTGCCTTGTTTCTTTCATCTGGTCTCCTCTCAACTTCCTCAGTGTCAATAGGAAGGGAAGAATGTGTTTTTATTAGGCTGACATTTTGGGAAGCTAAGAAAAATTTTTATTTAATTAATTTAGTTTGTTAAGTCGGTGCAATTTGGAGTACAATAGCCAATTAAAAGTAAATAAAAAACACTGAAACTGATTTAAAAAAAACAACAACAAAAAAAAGAAAAAAGGTTGAATTTCTTGGTCAAAACTATTACTAATAAATTTGAGTAGAAAGAAACAGAAAGGAGAAAAATAATAAATCATGAAAATGGAAATTACTGAGATTGTTTAAATTTATCATGCATTTAATTGATTTATTGCGACATGCCTACGACTGGATCTATTGCAATCTGATGAGGGCTTCGTATGAGTCGATAATTATCGATTGGTTTTGGGTTTTAAGTATCTGAAATGCAGCCAAACTGGTGACCTTTACCGTTTCATCTGCAGTTTCCTCTCGAGCTGTTCTCATTTTCTCCTTTCCCTCCACTGTTTATTATATTTAATCAGCTATAAGGCACAGTGGCGAAACCTAAAACTGATGCTGAAAAGGCTGATTGGCTATCGGCCATCCTTTGCACCTGATATTGCACAAATGACACTGGAATGACAACTGTGATGCTGTGACCATAAACTGAAATTCATACAGTGCAATATCATCAATCTGGCCCCCTGTCTATTTGTTGTGGTGGTCATTTAAAAAAGAAAAAACTGCCAGATGAGGCCAACAATGTCATTAAGAGAAGGTATTGATGTCCTCAGATGCTGTTCAATTAATAGAAAGCAGCATGTGCCTCTAGGGGTCTTTAAAGTGGGCATCTGTGGCTCAAGCATTGGAGTGGTAATGTGTCACCCTCAGTGGTCTGACCTACAGCCTGCAAGGTTCCTGACAATAAACCAACTCAGATCTTCTGGCTCTAGTCTAATCTCCAGAAAACTGCAAAACCGCTGAAGCACCGAGTTACACTAAAACAACTTACAGTTGATTTTGATTAGTAGTTAGTGGAGCATCGATGAACATGTTTGATGATTATTTGCTTGATGATGGAATTTGACAAAATGTTTGTTAGGGATGGTTATTTATCGTATCGTTTATCATGAATTCCTTGTCATGCTAAGAATTCTCATTTATTGTTGTTGTGATAAATTCCAATTAAAGACATTTTTAAAAACCCCACACTGTCAGTACTGTCTGGATTCTTAAATTAACTTTTTTTTTTGTTGTTGTTGTTGTTGGTCTCATCTGGCAGTATTTGTGTTTGTGGTGCAATGATACTGTACAATTACCTAAAAAGAGAACAAATAAATGGTTCTCATTGTGACCTTTACCATTATCGCAAAATGTAACCACCTAGAGTTTGTTGCTTGTTTCACAATTGGTGACTGTATGATGTGTTTATGATGTAAAACAATTTAAACTTCCTTGTTGCTGAAATGCGCAATATAAATACGCTTGACTTATCATATCAGGTGTGTATATCAGACAAATGCATCATGTATGCTAACAACCACAGCTAAATCAACTACTCCACATTTTCAATTAAAAACCATTAAAACACATATAACTGTCCAGGGTTGAGAGCAGCACGACACACAGAAAATAGTAATGAGATAAACACACATCCGGATTCTCGTGCTAACACATACATGCACAAACACACAGAGTCATCAGACGGCGCTAGCCAGCAGGACACACCCTCTTCTCCTCCCTCCTCGGGGGACATGCCCGGCCGTCTCCACCCTCTCCAAAAGTCAGCACAGAAAACTCCCACGAGAGTTGTGTGTGTGTGTGTGTTTAAGTGAGAGCAAAGGAAAGGTTGGGGGGGGAGGGGGCTGGTGACAGCAACCACACCTCCACCCACACACCTCTAAAGCCGGTCATTAGTTTCCCAAAGTGTCCACAGGCAGACCAAAAGAGAAACGCCGCGGCCCCCTCCTCCCCGTCCCTTCTTCTTTCCATCCACCAACCCCAACCCGCGGCCCCTAGCAACACCATGCAATTAGTGGCTCCCGCTCGCCGCTATTGGCTCCCTTTCTTTCCATACATTTATATTTACATGCGTCTTTGACTCTGTCATTGTCACCCAGTGTGTCTGAGTGAGCGGTGGTGTATTACAGACAAGAAAAAAAAAAAAAAAAAAAAAGTCAGAAAAAACCTGGACACACCCAACATACCGAGCCGCCGAGCTTTATCTCTGCCTCTTTCTGACCCTCCCTTCTTTTCTAATTATCTCACATTATTCCCTCCGTCTAGCCATCATTCTTTTCGCTCGTATGTGCTGTGACGGGCCCCCGGCGAAAGCAAAGCTGTAATTATGTTAACGTGCCCATGTGACTACTTCCTGTCTAGAAGATCCTCATGTCCTGCTCCCGAGGGGAATCTTTAGTCGGCTAGAGAAAAAATTCTTTTGGCGCCCGCGTCAGGGAGGAAGAGTTTCGCAGGCTGTGCTGTGTCAACGGTGAGCTTTGAGGCATTTTGTTTGTCAAGTGAGAAGTAGCTCTACCTACGCATATATGACGAACCGCTAAGCAAAAGAGACGAGGCAGGAACTGGGTGACCTTTCTTCACAGAGAGAGGAAGGAGACAAGTTCTTAGTCTCATAGTGGCTTCGTTCCCATGACAAATGTAAGCAAAACTTTGTCGATATTTCGTCAGTGTCGAAAAACGCAATTTCACGAACCATGTGTTTCCATTAAATATGCCATTAAAATTGTGAATAAGTCTGCGATCGCAATAAGCCATTAAAAAACATGCTGCACCATCATCCTGCTACTTCTACTTCCTGTTGTCTTCTTCAACAGTATTTCCATTGCATTTTATCAAAAATGTGAAATTTGCCATGTTTCATGTAAGTGAATTTATTTTTGGAAGTCTAGACAAAGTGCAGTTACAGTAAAAGGAAATGCAGCCATTGTTGTTTTTAAGGTGCTTTCACACCTGAAGGTCTGGGTTAATTGGCAACTAACAATGCATCACTTGCTACATTTTCAGCTGGTGTCAAACAAAACAAACCCCTTGAAAAAAACGATTCACCTCCTCGGCGGTGGTGGCGCCGAGAAGAATCACTGAAGGAAGCGACATGGAAATATCTGAAGAAGAAACTAATCGCAACTTCCTTCTTCACAAAATATAAATGAAAACAAATTGGTGTCAGATTTTAGCTGCTAGAGAATTTCTTCTTGGTCATTGGTAAAAGACCGCAAGACCACTTAACTCTCACGTGTTTTGGTTGCGTTTACCCAGAATGCACTATGGTCCACTTCCTGCTTTTGGAGCAGTCTCCGGTCCACATGGCATTCATAGATGCATCCGGAACCGCACCAGAGTTCATGTCAACTGAACAGAGTTGGAGGTTTTTAGGCCAACTACAGTTCTAGACTCTACTTGCTAGTCGACAGCTGGTTTATTTAAGCATTAGAGGATTGAACACTTTTTAACACTTTTATTTATTTTATGTTACTAGATAAATAAAAAAAAAAAAAATGCAGTTTTTCTTACAACTATGCACCGTTTTATTTTGGTTTACAAAATCAAATTCTAATAAAATACCTTGAAGTTTGTTTTTAGAACTTCGCCGGTTGTGAATTCCTTTGCAAAGTATTCACTTTGATTCACTGCTCTGGTATGTTGGACCATTTGTTCTCCAATAACACATTATTTTACCAATCGAGCTTTTCGCCTTTAACTTCTGTCGCCAACTGATTGAAATCATTTTCCAGAACCCCCGACATCCTGCCTCCCCCCAGCTGGAATATTTCCCACAGCTGCAGGACTGGTGTAAATGCACCAAGCATCCATCATTGCGAGTTATTGCTCCGTTAGCCTCTTGCTTACGTTCCAACAGGAACATTCGCACGATGTCCCGCAGCCTCACCTGTGGACGTAGTGGAGCTGGTGAACGGAGTCGATGGCCAGCACCATCTCAGCAAGGTAGAACTTGGCCATTTCTTCAGGCAGTCGGTCCTCAAACTTGCTCAGCAGGGTCAGCAGGTCGCCACCCACGTAGTAGTCCATGACCAGGTACTGGAGAAGAAATAAACACATTAACGATGCAGGAAAAACAAGAGAGAACAGTAAATACACATCTTTATCTAAACGGATGCTAAACTCGCACCTAAATAGTTTCATGTGTTTGGATTCGCCTAAAAATAAATGGAAGGATGGACCGCGGCGAATATCTTTAAAGCCTTAGGGAGTTGTCGAGCATTTGTTGTGAGAATGTGGGAAATGGAATGACAAGCAGTTCTGGCATTTCAGCTCAGGGTCATGCAGGGAGGACTAACAGTCCGGCTAAAGGGAGAAGGAATGCCTGCAGCTACCAATTAAAGCGAGACAAAGTTCGTCTGACCAGCCACACATTTCTTTTTGTGTTCTCCATGAACTTATATAACCTGTTTATAACCAGGCTTCCCATTTTCCAGACTAGTTTTAATCCTGAACTTCACCACAGTGAGGAAACAAAGCACTGATCCCATCCTGCGGAGGCGCTACTGAGCTCCAAGAACAACCTGAAGGGTGACACAGCAAAAGTGACGGACATGGGGTGGGCATTTATTTATTTCATTTGTCGTGATGCGTTTCTTATCATCATAAGAATTTAGATTTATCTTTGATATGACAAATTACAATTAATGATTGTTTAAAACCCTCCCAGCTCTGATTGGTTGTTTATAGTTCGCACTAGGAGAAGGCAGAGAAGCTTGATTTCTCACAGATGATCTGTCTCATATCAGACTGACACAACATGGTGACACTTTCATCAAATATGTAAAAAATAAACATTTTTATTAAAGGTACATACTGCAGCTTTTAATGCAGTTACCGAGCGCATTTACATACCGCGTCTATCTCAGTATATTACTGAGATAGTTGCATGTCACAATCTTTTGTGACTGCTGTCCTAAAGAGGCGGTTTACAGATGCGAATTTTTTTCAAGAGCAGCATTTGTGTTCGCGGGGCTTTGACTACTGTGCCTCTAAAAAAGAACAATAGTTCTTAGTGTCACTTTTATCATCAGAACAATACTAAGAAAAATACTGTGATGCAACCCCGACAGTGATGTCGTTACTATGGACACAGACGCACACAAACAGAGCTGTTGCAGCATGACGATGCAATGTTCGTATGAACAACAGTCACAATGCAGGATGTGCGACGTCAAAAAGCGTAAGCCGTTTATTTATACAAGCATCACCCACATTAAGCCCACTCCAGAGGAAGTGAGCTGTTAATAAAACTGGATTCATTTTGATGTTTATTGGATTAGTAATATCCCTGTAATGGTGACATCAAAGTTGAATTTTTTCATTTCTTTTGGTTATTGATTCTATGCACACGAGCTGCTGAAAACATGTTTCTATGCGGCTCCGCAGGCTGCAGAGGAGGGAGGTTTCTATGTTACCAGGTTGTTGTCGTCCTGGAAGGCGTAGTGCAGGGTGGTGATCCACTGGCTGTCTCCATTCACCAAAACGTCCCGCTCCTCTCGAAAGCACGCCGTCTGCACAAAGATTCAAAGACGATTTTAAATCTTCGACGTTCTTGGAAGTGTGTGTGTGTGTGTGTGTGTGCGCGCGTGTGTGTGAATCATGTGTTGGTGACTTTCTGCAAGCTGGAGGAATAAATCACGGCAAAAAAATGTTTTTTCCATGCAGCAGTAAAAACGGTGAAGTTTTGATAGCTGACCTGCCGATATCGCAAATTTATCTGGAATGATCTCGGAGTCGAAAAACCTGGTCTGTACCTTTCATTATTTTTGTTATGCAACTTATTTCTCCGCGTTTCGGAGGAACGAAAGAGGACCAGTTTCCAAAAGATGTCTTCATATTTGTATTGTGCAAAATAAAGAAATGACCATCAAAATAAATAGAAAAAGAAACTTAACAAAATAAATAGAAACTTAAAGTTCATAACCATACGTTCTAAATCTATATCACCTTCCTAAAATAATGGCTTGTGTTATTTTCTTGTCAAAATATGATTTAGGTAGAAAAATACAAAATTATTTTGGCAACAAATAAAAAAAAAAAGAAAAATCACTTAAATTAGGAAGGTAGTGATGTGTAAATTTAATATCTATAAATAGGGACTGACGCTTTTGGGTCTCTTAATTTTGGTTAAAGTGAAAAAGAACCTACTAATATTTTAACTATAGATATGATAATAAATGAAGAGTTTTAGCCATTTCCTCTTGCAATATTTACGTTTAACTTCCACACAGAATTAAATGAAAGCAACACAAACATGCTTTCTTCTGGGGTTTTTTCCCCCATTACGTAGGAATAAATGTGTTTTTTCATTATTTTTGTTCATCGTTTTCCACTGAAAAAAACGAGATCCGTCCTCTTTTTGCTCAATTTTATATTTATTTCGATTCAAAAATATTGCAAAAGAAAAAGGTGGTTCACAGAACCGCGTCTTTTAAACGCGACGTCACAGTAGTGGCTCTAAATGAGTTTCGTTTGCCTGAGAATAAAAACACATTAGTCTCTTTAGGTTGTAAAAGTTGCAGATTTATGCAGATCTCGTCTGTGGAGCCGTCGTTGCGTTTCCTGTCTCTGGGTGCTTAAGCGGATTTGCACGTACGTCTAAACATTGTGGAGCGTTTTTTTTTTTTTTTTTTTTTTTTTTTTTTTTTGCGACGTGTGAGCCGCTACGATCAGAAACTCAGCAGGCCGACAGAAATGTGAGGAGGGTGTAAGGAAGAAGACGATGATGAGAAAAACACGCAAGGGGCAGATCAGGCTGCGACACGTTCTGCAATCCATCAACAAATGTTTGATTCGAAAGAAACTCCACGGAGGATGTGGTTTTTCCTGACAGGAGGCCCTTTCTTTCGTTTTCTTTTCCTTTTTTTTTTCTAAATCTTCATCATCATTTTCCTTGAGCCACTTCCATGATCACTGCAGCAGACTGCTTTAGATAACCAGAGCTAATACGCTTGGTGCTGACCTCTGCTCGCTTGAGCATTTCCCACTTGTTGAGAATCTTCATAGCGAAGACCTTATCCGTGTTTCTCACTTTTACCACCGCGACCTGCAAGAAGAAGGAGAAGAAGAAATGCGTTTTTAGTTGACGTTGTGAGAAAAACATCAAACTACAGAAGCATTATCTTTACGTATTGCACCTTATCCTGGGAGGAAACGGGAGTTGAAACTGCAACAGTTTAAAGAAACAAACGGTCTCCCCATAAAGGCCGTCAGTGTGTGAACTTAGCAACAAAAAAAAAAAAAAAAAAGTCTTGCAGAGAATTATTTTAATAAGAAATAAATTCTGAGTTAGTCATGTGGGGAAAGAAAGAAAGAGATTTATTTACATACTTCAAATTTGAGACTGAAAGTGACGTATATTATAAAAGGCAGAGTTTGTTTCTTAATTTTCTAAAATTTAACGCTAGACTTTTTTTTTTAAAATCTGTTTCTGCACTTTAAATTCTTACTACTTAAATACCTCAAACTTGAGACCAAAGTAAATATAATACCAAAGTTAATGTTTATTATTGCCTCAAGCTGAAATTGAGGCATTCATTTCTTTAATACTTCAAACTTGACACTTGAATCATTGAATTTGAACTTTTTTTCTTCTTTTTGTTTCACAAAAGGAACAAAATTGTTTATTTACTCACATTTTCTCCTATTTCTTTTGCTAGCTTAAGTAGCTACTACAGAATTGCACAATTCTGTATTCAACTACACATTTATTTGTCACAATCAATTACTCGACTATTAAAATAATCATTTGTACTGATTATTTTAGCAATAATCAGAGTAAATGATTACACTGCAGGAGAGAATCGCTGCAGTGAAGGTCGCCCGGGTTACCTCTCTGATGATGTGCGAGTGCGCTGGCTCCCCAGAGCCAGAGCACTCTGTAATAAAAGTTATTCCTGCTTAAATAACAACAAAAAAAAATAGTTCTTGAACCGTTTCTCAGCCTCAGATAAGCAAAAGGACAAGGTTCGCACAAAGGGACGGTTTATCTACTGGCACTGATGTATAGGTTACTGCACGGTTCACCGTCTGTTTAGCTCTGAGCTGCAATGATCGATGAAAAAGAAACATTTGCATGTCTAAAGCACATTTCTGTACAACTTTCACAGTTTAAAGCCTTCCTTTAAAAGAATGGAAACAGTCCTCTGTCAGGCAGTTTGCTGTAGACTCAGTAATGACAGAGTCTGCAGCAAACCGCCTTCATTCTCTGCACAAGCTGCTAATAGAAGGAAACACTTTGGAAGAGGTCAGGTAATAGGTGAATGATCAACTTGTTGTGCGTCTAGTTGGACCAATCACAATGCAGTGAACGCTAATCGATTCTTATAATATCAGGAATGTAGCAGGAACAAAAAAACAAAATGGTTTTATTTTCATCCACAGCTTCTGTAAACCAAAACACCACAAGAACAGCCTTAAAGGAACAGCGTCCAAATGTAGCACTTGTTTCATTCATCAGGTTACGATGAATATTTATGATAATGTTCGATACGTGCAGTTTTTATGAAAACCAAATTTGAAGTTTTATGGACCATACAGTTTTTATCTTACAAACCTCATTGCTTATAACGACTATCTACCCAAATGACAGACTAAAAGCCATACGTATCTTTATTGCTGAGCTCACATGCCTATTTATTCAATAAATAAGCAGAAAAAGGGTTTTTGAATTTAAAATGTTGTTGATTTTGTCAATATATAGGTTTAAATTGAAATGCGGTTACTTGCGATTGATAAAGTACAGACCGTGCAATTAACCCTATAAGAATTTTAATTTGAACCGAGTCCCACTACGATTACTAACATTAGAAACTTTTACATACAGTGGCTTTCTGTAACACATGACAGGAGGAGGCAATAAAACCATCCATCTTAAAATAATCTGAGGAAAGTTTCAATGGATTGAAAATATTGAAGGCCATCAAATCCTACTGAAACTTGGATTTGGCCACAGTATGTATAAATACCATGGGAATCGTAATACGGGGGCATAAACTGATACTAAATGGAAGGGGAAAAAAAGTACATTGAACTTGGACACTGACTTCCTGATCCAGACTCTGTACATACACATCGTTTCATTCCCATCTCGTCCACTAAACGGGTTGTGATGGACTCGAGAAGAACAGAGAACATCTTGAAGCTCCCCAACGTTTCCTTTTATAGCTGCTATTTCTCACCGATGCCTAAAGATCACGCTGCCGCGACGACCCAACTCACCATCCCGCATTAACAACTGCCAGCTTTCCCTGACTGCTAATTGCTAAACATAGCCCTGAAAAAAAAAAAAAAAAAAAAAACTTCCTCGGCTCCAGCTTTACAGTTTTGCCAAAAAAGGAGCTGCACAAGCAGCAGCGACAAACCGCTGTGTGAGCAGACAGCCAAGGCACAAGTTCACACAAACTCAAGTTATTCCCATTGCTTTCAACGGACACTGTTTATAGGTTCGGGGGGGGGGGGGGGGGGGGGTTTGGTATTCTTTACAAAAACAAGATTTATTAGAGTCCGAAACGCTGACATAAAGATGGACTTGAAGAATTTTTTTTAAAAATGTGAAACAGACAGAAGTAGGAAGACGGGAAGCAAACAGAGAGGCGCTATGAAACGGAGGAGTCTGCATCCTATTAAATTAACCAGGGGAATGCTGCTAATGCAATACAATGATAACATTCCTGCAGTGTTTGGATTTCCCCCCAGTGATCTCTCACTAGAGAGGAGGAATGAGGGAGGACAGAAGGAAAGGAGTGATCTTGGCAGTGCCTCTCTGTTTTTGTTCTTTCCTCGACCCCTTTTATTTTTTCCCCCTTCCCCTCTACTCTGATCTTCATCTCCGTTCAAAACAAAAATCAGATCAGATTCTAGGGTGCAAATAAAAATTTCAAAGTGGGTGACTTGAAAGAACTCGATGCTTGAAAGAAGTACATTGCAAAAACATTTTTTTTTTTCTCTCTCAATATTGATGAAGCGATCTCACAGTCAGTGGGCCGGGACAAACCGCTCCATTCATCGGTGCAGATCCACTACGACACACACCTGGCACCGTCTCTCTTCCTGCTGCTGCCAATCGGAGGGTGACATCAAACCGTCCTGAGCGGACACTCCCCTCCTAAAAATGTTGTTTTTCCTCACAGTTTGCCCTCGTCTTCCCCTCCCTACACTAATTTTTCTTTACAAATACACAAAAGTACAAAAAAAAAAACAGTGATAATAGAAGACATCCGAAGCCATTTTTCACTGACGAATAAAAACGCGGTTCCACACTATGAGTTTGGTCCGTGTTGCCTAATGCGACTCCTACAAAACATCCTTCACATGTCCAACTGCTGCTGGACGGCAACACATGAGTTTTACATAACATGTGTAAGTGTAGGTTTGTATTTGCTTAAGTCAAATGAAGCCACTCTTACATCGTTTCCTATACTGCCATGTATGCTGGCGTATTAGTATTAGTGTTTAGTGGGTGTAATTATTAGGATATCGCAGAGAAAGAGTTGCAGCATTGCAAAAGTACGGAGCAAATATGCCTAGGAGCGCGTCAGCATTTTGCTAACTTTGAAAGCAGTTAGTGGACTTAGCTTCAAAATAAATTCATTTTCTCGGATATATCATAAGGCACCAACTTAGCTAGCTTTCAGTTCAATAAAGTGCAACATCTGTGTTGAAGTATTGCACGTCACCTGTTCTTCAAGTTGTTGGACATTTATACTCATGCTTTAATCGTTGAAGCGGATGAAAAGTTTTTACACAGCAATTTCATTTCCGTTCCTCGCGTTCTCCACCTGTGATGCGAGATGTCTAGAATACGTCAGTGAACAGTTTCAAATCCACTAATGTCCTGTGTGCTTTCCGTCCGAATCCCTTCAGTGGTCAATTAGCCAAAATCAGCTCCAGAGTTAGCAGCACTCAACAATTATAAAATTAAAACCATGTGAGTGAAAGCTTTTATCACATCACTTTGAAGTGTAACAAATTTGAGACACGTCGCGACATTGACATGATGGGTATCGACATGGTTGAATTTAGCGCTTTAGCATTAGCTTCCACTCAATACCATGTTGGCATAGCGCGATATCATTAGCAGGACTAATGTTTATGGTTATCGCTTTAAGGTTAGGGTAACCAACCTTTTTGGCTGGCGGTGCCCACAGCTGTTCATTAAAACTCTAGAAGTGAGTCAGACTTGGCAAAAGACACGTTGGAGTTAGAAGAAAAAAAAACTGAAAATTAGTCACATCATCTCCAATCAGTGCATCTCTACTGAAAACACCTGCGCAACAGTCGCCTCGCTCCCACATACACGAACCAGAGGTCTATGTGCAAGCTCCAAAAACATGGGTAATATTTTGTACATGACGGCAGTGGTGACAAGGAATTTGCTCCAATTTGTAAAGGAATGGATCAACTATTTTAAATACTGACCACACAGCACATCTAATTAGAGCAATTCTGGTTCCAAACGACTCTAGTAAAAGATCTGACACCTTGAAAATGTCCTGTTCCAGCAGCTAAGGACTCTAATACTTGTCCTTTCAGCATTCCTCTTCTTTGACAGCATTACCTGAAACTCAATGACACAAACATTTTTTTTCTCCCCCTCACCTCCCCAGAGGCATGGACATATAAAATGGATTTTAAAATCCCTTAAGTCACACTTCCTGCTTCCTAAGGTCGTCTAATTTAGAGTAAATTCAAAGATTAGGAGCAGAAAAAGGATTCTGGGAGCTCCGTTGGAGAAGCATGTAGAGTCATGCTCAGGTGGCAGACTAACGTTACACACTGCTGATGGAATGCAGCAGCAAGGAAATCACTGTCAAATGCAAAAACACTCCAGTCTTCTCCCATTTGAGCAAATAGCAATAAAGGCTTAGGAGAATCTCTTCTAGACACCTGCTGACCTGGGAAATCGTCAAAGCCTTAAGTTAAAACCGAGGACATTCCAAACACTTGCAGACTTTTCAAATGAGAAACAAACAAACATCATGGTGGTGATCGTCAGGTCTGAGGCATGAAGATTGTTTCAATTCCCCTAAATGTCTTTAATGTAGATCAATCAAGCTTTCATTTCCGCTTTAGAAATGAGCCCCATGATTTTCTCAAAATCAGGGGAAAAAAAAAAAAAAAAGAACAAAATGGTGCGTTACCTCGCCGAACGCTCCTCTTCCAATAACCTTCAGGATCTCAAAGTCTTCCTTGTGCAGACGCATCTGCTTCACTTTGGAAGTGAAAGGTTTGGCTGGAGACACAAAGGAAGAAGAGAATCTAATTAGTTGATTGTTTTCATTAGTATATAAAGCAGAAGGTTGTTCTTTAGCTGTAGAGAATTAGAATTAGAAGAAAACTGCAAGAACAGACTTTAATAACAAAATAAGAAGATTTTTCAATGTGTAGTAATAATTGTTCCCGTTACATGGAGTCAGCAGAACTTCCCAATATTTTAGTAGAAGCTGAGAGAATAATCGTTTACATAAAATACTCATTTAGTTGAGGGCCTAGTTTATAAAAGGAAGACCTGTAAAAAACCTTAAATCTCTGAGATAAGCCCCAGAACATCACAACAAACTTAGTTTCTCACATAGTGGCTAAATTATTTATTACAGCACAGGAATGTTCAATTAAACAATTAAATAATTGAAAAAATCAGCTCAAAACACTTTTATTTACTATTCACTGACAGAGGTGATGGTGCGTTAACAAGCGATCTGTTGGTGTAAATTATGTTTTTTGACATTATTCTGCTATCAGTAAAATCTGCAGTCCCCTGCATTGTGTATGAATAACACACGGGCAGCTTGTAACATTTAATCGTTTCCACACCAGGCCCAAAATAACCGGCTCATGGAACAATATAAAGGACAACACTCCCATATCTCGGGCTCCACGTCCTTCTAAATGGATTTTATCACAGAGTTGGTGACCACCTGGTCCTCTCTACAGTAAATGACACCGGACGCAGAGAGGCTGGATGATAACGTTTGCTATTGTTGTGCCCCCAGTTATGGTTCCTGATGGAAAAAAAGGGATTAGGGAGGGATCTGCGAGGGCTGCCAACGTTCTCTCGCAAATGTTCGACAGATTTGATCTATGTTGACAGAGCCCGCATTTCCCTCATTTGTGGGGAACTATTCAAGCCACTTCCTGGTTTACATGCTCCCAGCATGCCAAGGACAACCTGGATTGGCTGCAAGTTCACAGGGTCAGCATCCTTGGTGAACTGATACCACTTTCTTTTAATTTAATAATAACCCAACAACAAGATGTAGAGCTCGTTAGGTTTTCCAAACTTCTTATGGTTAGTAAAAGTCGGCGTCTCCATGGAAACATCCTCTTGGCGTTTACGGCTACTGTGTCGCAGTAAGAGGCGTTTCACCAGTCAAGCTAACGCTCTGGCCCGTCTGTGATCCCACCGTGGCAAAACATTGTCTGGCTGCCTCGACTTCACACAACCTCCAATGCTGAACAAGAGGATGTTCTCCCACTGTGAAACAGGGAAATGCCTGCTGAAATAAAACAAACAGGTCACTCGTTGCTCAACAATCTCGCTCTCCCAGTTTTTCCCCTCAAAGCCACAGCCGAGTCCGCTGAGAGCCGGAGGGCGCAGGGCAGAGGGAGAGTTGCTTCTAGCGGAGCAAAGAAATGCCAACAACAACTCTGCCTCAGGAGGTAAGAAACACCTGACCGACGTTGGAACACTGTGTGGCCAGGTGCTAAAGAACAACCATGGGAGCACAAAAAGGTATGTGCAGGTTTTCTTGTCAAATATCTGTACTTTTCCAGTATTTCCAAACTTTCCTGGCCCTTTTAACCTAATTTTAGACGATTCCGACCTGATCCTACACAAAACAAGAACGAAAGAAGGCAGACTGCATGGATCGAAGGAGGGACGGATGAACACAGAAAATAATAAGAGACAGATAACAGATGGACAAAAGTGTTGAAGGAAGAAAAGATGAATGAACAGACAGACGGAGAAAAGCATAAATGGGTGGATGGATGAACAGACGAACGCATTAACCCTCCAGCGGTCTACATAAATTGGGTCATTTAGGGCCCACAAGTTTTTTATTCTGTGCACAGTCCAGCAGGGTCACACTGCTGGACTGTGCACTTTTACGAGGGTTTTTTTTTTGTGTGTGTGTGTGTATAGTTTCAGGAACTGACGGTCTGACGGGACCGTCAGAGGGAGTATAGATGCACGGACGGATGGATGAACAGATTCATGTACAGACGAACTGATATTGTGGTCTATAATGTAAGGAACCTAAAATGTCAGAATACCACCACTAGTGATATTCTGAGATCAGAGTATTTCATAACAGTCCAACGAAATACTCTGATTGGACAAGTTTCCAATCTGATACTTCTCACAGAAACTGATTCTTCTGTAAATTTATATAGTAACAGCAGCTTGGTCTGCAATACACACTGGCACTGATTAAACTGTTGACTTCAAGGATGTATAAACTATGTTACCAAGTATGCTTTTACCAGATCTTGTCACCATAAATTGTGACAATAAATAGTTGGACATTTTCAAGTGAGACCCCAGGCCCCATCCTTTTACTGGTTTGGCTCTACGATCCTCCCAGCTCTTGGCAAGAGAGTTTTGAATGCTCTCTGGGATACAGAACAATTTCCATCTATCTTTTTCTTGGCGATCACCAACTTGTCATTTCTATTTAGAGGGCTGCCTCTGTCAAACAAACTGGGTAAGCCTCCTCTGTAGTCGCACAAAGACCCACTGGTACCATTCACCCTTACATCAAGATCACACAATACCAGACTGTGGGTATATTGAATTCTATAGCCATCATCCAAAGTGCAAAATCAGTACATTATTATGAATGCCTTGATAAACTATTCATCCTTTGGAAGTTTACACATTTTGTCAAGATACAACCAAAATGTGTTTTGGTTCATGCATTATTAACCCACTGTTTTATATCTTGTATAATATCATTTATAGCAATAATTTCTGGGACAATTCATTACCGAGCAAAATTTGTTCCTCTCCAGCTACTCCAGAGTTACTGAGTCTCTTAGTCGCTTCCCGAAATGTTCTCCAAACACATTCTTTAGATGACTTCCGAAGGAAATTGGGTTTTACTTTGTTAAAGGGGAAATCAGAGAAAACTTTGTGTCCTGTTATTACCCCTTTACAGCTATGTACTACTTTGTGTTGATCCGACACATAAAATCCCAATAAAAACCCCCATTAAAGTTTGTGGTCGTAACATGACAAAATGTGGAAAAGTTCATGGCGCACAAATGTTTTTTCAAGGCGGTGTAATTGTCAATTACACAAGCTGAACTGAGATGTAGGCCATAGAGAGGGGGAAGGAGAGTGGGGCTCTGAGAGGGAGGAATTAGTGGCTGCACGCTGACTCAGGAGCTACACTTAACGCAGCCACATGAGAAATGCCTTTCATCTCAGAGCCAGGAGCCCACAGGCCCCTTTCCACAACAAACTTCATGTGCAAACATAGACGCACACAAATATGTGCATTCAAAGTGAAGGGTCGTGGTGCTTACACCTGACGACTAGCTGCTGACTATATACTCCTCAAAGTTTGCTTTTAATCGCTGGCATATGTGGAAATACTGAGCCAATACATCAATGAATGCAGTCAACACATATAATACAGTCTGAAGCAACAACAGTCGAGATTTACTTTCGGATCAGTGGGTGCGCTTTGAAAGGACACGCCGCATCCCTTTCAACAGCAGACGAAATGAAAAGTACACCAGTTTGGTCATACATCTTAGTTCATTAACAAAATATACACCTCACCTAAACACAGCAACCGTTGCTATGACAAGGTGCAGCAGGAACCAATGGTAACACTCGGGAAGCCCGACTATCCCAACTTTAGCATGACTGGTATTCTTTGTTTTCTGGGTTTTGCAACGCACGGCCCAAGTGGCCCAAGACTGGAAAAAAGTCTGACATGTCATTCTGAAGGCATTGTGTGGGGTGGAGTGGGGGATAAGGTGCTGATCTGCGCACAAATGGGAAGATTTACCACATGTCGGGTGCGACACGAGGGCAGGTGCTCTCAGCGGTCGGCGTTCGGATGCAGTGGAACTGGAAAAACACGAGCGACGCCACCTGCTCCACACGGCCAGACTGGTTTGGCCCAGAAGTATTGGAGCGCGGCTTATCGAACCCTTCTCACTCCATTACCGGCAGTGGAGTCAAGAGACATTTAATGTGAAATTGAGCAACAACAGGCGAGCGTGTTCACTCACCGGAACAGGCCCGGGCTTGGGTGTGTTCATGTGAAGTATGTGAACTTGTGTCTGTGCATTAGTCAAACAGCTATTACATCTAATACGCAGCCATGGCTGGTGTGTGTGACTCAGTGCTGGGTGGAACAAGATTCTGTGTAAATAAAAAAAAAGTCATAACCTTAAATAAATCTCTTGTTCTGGAGTAAGCGTTGCCACATGACATGGTCTGAATGTGTGCAAAAATAAATTAAGAGTGCATGCTTGTGTAAAAGGGACTGTTTGTGTGGGATTAAGTGCAGACCGGAGACTGCATAAAGAATGAACAGAACAACCCAATGCTTCTTTATTTGATGGAGTTTCTAAAAATGTCACAATATGTACTGACTGTAGCTCGGAAAGCTTTTCACTGTGGGACAGGTTGGGTTTTGTAACTCATTTAGGTAGAAAAGGAGGTAATAACTCATTTCATTTAGCAATTTTGACATATATTGCATGATAGCGATTAGCCTTTAAGCTAATGTTAAACTTTTTAGGTAATTTGGACTTATAGGGAAAAGCTGAATTCCTAAATGCGTTAAGATAATGTTACCCAAGATATTTGTGTAATTCAACATGATGATAGATTTTAAGCTAACATTAACTTTGTAGCTATTTTGGACTCAAAAGCAATAGTTGACTTACTAAATAGGTTAAGGTGATGTTACTCAACATATGTCAACATGATGATAGGATTCAAGCCAACTCAAAAAACAGCTTATTGAATGGATTAAATTAATGTTAAGTTAATGTTGCCATCATGATGATGGTTGTCAAAAACGTAACATTGATCAACATTTTAGTCAGCATTTGTTTCTTGCATTCGTTTTATTTTTTGGACCAATGTTGAGTGTATTCTTTAACTCTGAATTAGTGTGTGACATCAGTTTGAGTGTGTGTTCATGCTGACTACATCAGTCTTGTTCAGCTACAGTCATTGTAGGGAAAAGTATATGATTCACTGACAAAGGTTTGAGAAAATATTTCTTGAATTTGTGCAGAAGTTCAATTCAAAACTACCTTATCCCCAATAATTAACAACTTGGAAGCATATATATATATTGAAATTTCTTTGTCAAATAATGCTTTATTATATTAAAAAAAAACAGTAATGTCTCAGTTCATCCTGTTCCAACCACATTTAAATGTGCAGATAGAAACTGTTTGCGCTTGCTGTATACATATTGAATAGTTTAAGTTGGACATGTTTGCAGTTTGGAATAAATGTGAAAGAATAATGCAACAAAATGAAACAAAATGCCTTTTTGGTGGAAAAATAATTAATGTAATTGGGTAAAAATAGAAGATCTGATGATAAAGAGGGTCATCATTGCAGCCCTAATTTTCATGAAGAGATCAGTAAAAAGGTGCAAACAGAAAAAGGCTTGAATGGAAGCGGTCCATATTAATGTGCATGTCCGAGGATTTCACCCGCTCCGCTCTCTAACCCCATCCCGAAATCCTGAGTGTGACTGAGGGACATCTGGAAGCCATAATGGGTGAGGTAATGACAGAAAAATGCTGCTCACAAGAAAGACAAGGGAGACGGGGAGATGGAGACAGGATAGATAGGCTTTCCAGGATTTGACACGAAGAGAGAAAACAGCAGAGAGAGGAGAGGAGAACGACCCAGGGATGGCCTTTCCCTCATTATGACCGAGGCAAGCCTGCTGCCGGCAGGAGCCAAAACCCATAAAAAACAAAAAACTGTGCCCTGTAACATAAGAAGGCAAAAAAAAAAGTTGCCCAGTTTTCATCATCTCCTTTTTTATGGAGATAATTCCTCTGGAATCTGACATTTATTCATCGAAGAAAAAAACACTTACATCTCCCTCTTTCATCATCTGTTTACACCAAAAATCCCAACTGAGAACAACATTGAGCTAAAACTAGTTTCATTCGTTTACGGCTCTTTCCGCTCCCATCTGTACTGTTATGTGTGAAGGACAAGGTTTTCATCTACTATGAATAGCAGCTGTTTTATTCCAAAGGTATTTCTAAGTTAAATAAAGGACAAGTAACTACAATTAACAGAGGGCTGAATAAATAGTCTAAGAACGTCATCAAAGGAAAAACTGAGGCAATGTGTTTTCGACAGCCTTCTCCTAAAAAGGGAAAGTAACTCGGCGTTGGAGTCTCTTGAAGTCGGCGCTTTTAGCTACTCGACTGCAAAGTAGCCCAAAAAACACTCAGTAAATGAGCCAAATTACAGATTAAAACGCAACCAGACGCTTTTATGTCTCGAGCAGAGGTTCCCCCTGCAGATGTGAGCCGGAAGGCCTCATCAGCCCCAATGAAAAGATTTTTACAATCCAGTTCCACACACAGCCCTGCACAAGTATTCACACCTTTTAAACTTCAAAGTATTTCATTTTAAACACGCCAACACGATGTAGCATCAATATTCAACCATTTCTTCCTGATTGGATGAAAACAAGCACTGTTAATATAACACTGTTATATCAGCCCATTGGATTGTCTCACTTTTATTTTTTGTCTTAATATCTCTGATCTGTATTTTAATTGTACAAAGTAAACTAAACTAAAAATTTAAAAAAAAAAAGCATGTCATATTTCAGATTTTCTAAAAACCATCTAATATTTTTCTAATTGTTGCCACTTTGTGTTGGTCTATGACATCAAGCACTATATAACGCTTCAAGTGAAATGTCGAGGGACACCGACAAATATTTGCTCATCCATCAGGAATCTCGAAAATGAAGCATTACACTCATTAAGGCGCCATAAATCCATCAGAGGCAAACGGAGGATGACTTCTATACTATGTAAACATGCTTCAGAGCATTAAATTGCATTAAATGCAAGACTGAACGCCAGCGACACCAGAATTCCCAGTGGTGTCGGCCTGCAGTAACCCCCTGGGCCCCCTCCGCCCCACCGCAGCAAACCACATATTCCACTCAATGCGATGTTCTTCACATCTCAGTTTGTCTCTCTTTCTGCATCATATCACGCTCTGTCACAATAATGAGAGGGCAGGGCTGGTTGGAGGTTTCAAAACTGAACAATCTGTGCCCCCACAGCGTTAAAACACACAAACAGGATGTTCCTGAAATATTAAGGAACCACAAACGGCAAAAGAAAACGAAGGAGGAGGAGGAGGAGAGGGGCCTGACTCGGCCCAAAACAATGGAGGAGATCTGGTGTGAAACAGTTTGAAGTCTTCTGCGGAGCGTGTGGAAAGCAGCCCGCTTCTGGTTTGTGTGAGGAAAGTTTTTTTTCCCCCTCGACTTCAAAGGGTTCTCCAAGATGGCGCGTACACGCGTCCGACCCGCGCCGCAAACCGGCCGATTTGGACGGCCCCGTCAACGCAGCCGTCTGATGCCATCTGCAGATAAAGGGTGTCGGGATCCTTTCACGTTCGCTTAGCTTGACGGACGATTCGCCACTCCGTTGGATATGCTGTGTCGCTTTATCCGCTACGGAATGTCGATAAGTCTCACGTTGCACAAACAACCTTTCAGATGCACTCCTGATGAATCCGGAGACATTTTAACAATTGAATCTGATCCTTCTTGAGAACAAATCTGCGCTATATGATTCCGCATGTTTTGATGATAATCAAGCACAAAGCCGTGTGCCCTGCTCAGAGCACGCTGAACTGCTCGGCGTTCAGCAGCGAGGTCAACCATGGCTTCTGGGACGTCTGCCGTTTGGATAATGAAGGAGGTCTTTGTGACACTTGCCAAATATATAGCACTATAGTTGCATTCAATTGCAAAAGTGTTCATACCAACGGAAACACAAGCTTTAATGGACTTTATTGAGTATAACACCAATCAAGTTAGGTCTGTCACTCTGTCACTTCAAGCAATAAATGTATAAATCGCATGAGAAATTAAAACAAACTCAATTACTTCAATTTGCATGATTTATTGCCTCTTTTCTCTCTTGCTACTAACAACCGGATGACAAAACTCTTCAGTCTGGTGCACATCTGGGTTACAGCATACATGTGGAAGAAGAACATGAAGTCCAAAATCGAACCTTATGGACTTTATGTTAATAGCTTTGTGTGGCAGAAAACTAACACACTCACTAACTTATTAATAAAAACCCCCTTAAAGATGCAGTATTATATATATTACATGCAGGCACATAGTGCCATTTCATACCACAGTCAAACAACTGTTAACTTTGGTTACAAAAACTATGACGTATATCAAATACGGCTCAACAGAAATTCGACTTCATAATTTGTGCGTTGACATTGGGCCTTTGTCTCCGTCTGAAACTCCACCTTCAGGAAGTCGTCACAAAATCACCCCTCTATTAACATTTAACAACATTTATACCAGCTTTGCTCTGAGAAGCACCTCCTCTACAGAGCTGAGCTGATGCACAGTTCTACCACGCGTTTGTTAATTGCTGCTGGCTAGTCTGAAGGTGAAGTGGGGGAGACGAGGGGAGGGCTGCTCTGACGCGGGGGCTTGAGAACTGCAGCTCCGAGAAGGAGCTGCAACCTGGAAGGCAAAGCTGGGTCCAATTAGACATTTCACGCAGCAGGTCGCCATGGAGATTAAAGTATTTCTCAAACGTGCATGAAAGAATCAAGGCAGCTCTGCATGTATGGTTTTGATGAGGAAATAACAATATAATATGATGTAAAGCTCAAAAAGTTGATTTTCTATAATATTGTCCCTTATCCCTTTGACACAAACATTAAAGGATTGGATCCCGATCCAATCAGAACAAAGAGATGGCAAAACCTCCACTATGGATGTGTAAAGGTAGTAGATATACTCCAGAAGACTTGTAGCTTTACGAGCAGCAACAGGTGGTCTGAATAGATATAAATACATTTCCATTTGTACCAGATTTTGGAAACCTTTCCTTACCTCTTCCCATTCGTCCATCCCTTAAAAACCCAATAAAATACATAAAGGTGGCTGAAACACTAATACTCTTTAGAGTCAAGGGGTATGAATACTCGTTCACGTCACTGTAGGTTTTCTGCAAAGCACCTCTGAATAATCAAGTTGGCCTCAGCAGAAAAATATAAATATCTGTGTCCGACAACATTAGTCAGAGTATAATTCTATCATGTGTAAAAAGTCGGGCTGCTTTCCCTGGAATATCTTCTCTTGAGAGAGACAATAAGTTGTGTTCATCCCGTATCCAACTCCACATTACACAGAGATGCTTGCCGCGGAGGAGGCTGCCAGAGGAACAGACACTGACAGCTGTATGAATCTTCATCTTTTACTGCCAGCAGCAGGAACACTTGCTGCTCAGCCCAGGGAACAATCGCTTTTATAGGAGTCTTCTTAGAGCCTCCATGGGCCAGAGCCTCTATATCAGCCTGAAAGATGCGGCAGGGGGTTGAGTGGAAGTTGGGAGGAGAAAAATCTACTCTGTGGTTACGAGAGCCGTAGCTTTGGAATACCAGGTTGTGGGAATGTTTGGGAACACGTTGGATGTTTTCCAACAGTAAGGGCAGAAAAACTCAGAACACAGAGGCCTTCTTAACTTCCATCAACACCTTCGTAAACTTAAGTATCAAAACTTTCACTGCCAGTTGGTCTCCAGTACTGTCACGTCAAAGCACAGCAGGCTCCCTATTCCCTTTTCTGGGCTCATCCTCGCTCTGTTTGCCCTCCCCTCAGCAGCCTGTGGAAAATGAGGGGGGGTTGCTTACAGCTCTCTGCGGCTCGACCGGTACAGCTCAGCACTGACGCTGCACCATTTAAGGATTTGATTCCCATTGGGCCACCCGTACTATAAATGGATCCAGACAAATGGATGAAAGAGAGCGCTTGCTGTCCGTTTGGAAGGCCTTCGAAGCGGCGGACCGGATGGAGGCTGTCAGATTGGTTTGGACGTGTTTAATGTTCAGGGTGACAAAGATGGGGAAATTAAATGTGGAGAGGGGTCAATCCGATACCAATATCTGTATCGGTCCTGATGTTGAAAGAAAATTCTAGCTTGCGTATCGGTGACAATCCATAAGGGCATTTCTATTCAGTCTAATTCTATGTTTGAGCTCCAAGTAACGTCATGCTTTATTATTTATCATTTTTTACAGTTAGAGTGACTAACTCCACTTTCTGAATCAATTGAAAGAAGGTTGTAGTTTATTTTTTTTTACATGTTTGATGAAGATAGTGAACATATTGATTTTGTCGGTGTCTTTATTATTTTACAATTGACTATTATACTCGTAATTGCACTCACTGTTTTTACACGTTTGACCAAACTTGCGAAGTTATTAGTGTGTTTAAGTGTGCTGTACTGCTGCAGAGTTATCGAATGAATTTGTAATGCAGCATTGTTTTTCTGTATCGGTTCATGTCGGCCGACACCAAACATCAGATATCAGTGGATCGGTGCTTCCCTAGTTAAAAAAAAAACGTTTGGGGAAAAACAGAGGAATATCACCGGACACATTAACCCGAGGTATTTTCTATTCAGCGTGAAGATATGTTCACAATTCAGGCTCCCTGGGGCTAAATGTGTCGTGACAGCAGTAACCCAAGATCTCTTTCATTTACAAGAAACCTGCCCAACTAGGTGTGCTTGACTTTGGAAGCGACAGGAAGGACCCGAGGGAACGACGACAAGCACAGACGACAACACAAAACCAGCCAAGAATAAGTAACCAACAGTATATCTACATATTAAACAGAGGCGGGCTGGTCCTTTGCAAGCTTTGGTATACTACAACCTACTTGAGTCATAACTATATAAAAATAATGGAATCTTAAAAAGAAATGTAGCACATGGTGAAATGATAATTAACGACTTCCAACTGAACTGAAACAACCAAAGGGTTATTGGACCGTGTCTACACACTCACGGTCTGTTATTTTTAAAGCTTAATCCGAATATAATAAGGACAAACCCAGACAGATACTAATGTACAAGAAGGCATATCAGCTGTTCTTGCACGTTGTCTGAACAGAACGAGACTCGGGTTGGTGCTGTTCATGTCATTGATTAACCATTGTGACTAGATGTGCCGATCGATGGTCCAGCGATCATTCGATGGTCCAGCGATCATTCGATGGTCCAGCGATCATAATCGTGCAACTTTGGTGAAAAAGTACATGAACGGTGTTCGCCGATCACTGTCTCTTGTGCTGATCACATGTATCTATCACTGCACAACAAACCAATGTCGTGTGGAACTTTAACACTGAGAGTGAATGGGGAAGTTTGCCACTTGTGACGGAAAAATACGTCAAACTACATAAACAACATGAATTTAGTATAATATTTAAAACGCAAACACTTGACAGAGTACAGTTATGTCGAGACTCACTGTAGGAAAAGAGTGTCAGCAGAGAACAACTGCTGACACTCAAGAGATCAGCATGATGGTCAGAAAGCTGGGCAAATAACTCAATCATTTAAATCATCAGGCTAGAGGTGTGAGACGTTGGGTTCTGCTCGGACCGCCGCTACTGCTAGGAAACTTGGGTTTCAGCATCTTGCTTGAGGACACTTCAACAAGCAGTAGTGGAAGCTGAACTGGAACCAAAAACCTTCCAATTGACAGGTGACCCATTTTTTCTATGAGCAAAATCTGTAAGGGTTTATGGCGTTTAATGCCAACTGTGCTAATTACGAACATAAGACGCTACAGACTAAAATTAGAGTGAATGCTCTCTCACACTCGAAGTATGAAGTGGATATGAATCAGGAAAGGTGGAAAAAATATTTTGAGTCCCACTTAGGCACATCTTTTCAAGAGAAATCAGAATTACACAAATTTTGTGTCAACAAATAGCTAAAAATGGACAACAGAGCTAAATTATTATGACGGTTCATTAAAATAGATATTTTAAATAGTCAACTCAAAAAGTTGTAAGATTTAGCTGGCTCCAGATTTTCAGAAAATACTCCATCTAGCCCAGTTTCACAATTTGCACAAAAGTTTGGTAGTAAAACGATTGCAGAGGAAACATTTACAGGGAGCAAATCCTGCCAGCTGTGCCGTTATGTCGCTCCGTCCCCAAGGATGCAGTTAAAGTAGAACTGCAGGGACTGAACTGGCAGAGGTGAGATACGCTTTCAAGGCCGTAAAATGCGACCTTTAGGGCTCTGACACAGGAAACTCTCTCTTCCATGTTTGGCTCAAGAGGGCAAAAACACACTGCCTCAACAACATGAGGGAAAAGCCAACAGAAAAATGTAAACCAATAATTCTGCAACAGCAGCTTCCCATTTCGAAAACCCGCACTGATGATTCTGGGTTTGGCATTTTGTACAAATAAAAAACGTACTTGTTTTTATTTGTCTGTCCAAGAAGAAACATCTTCAGCAACTTGCGCAATCTTGTGAAGGAGAAAATAGCACTTCCTGCTAACAATACTACAACCCTACAGCATTTTAGAGCAGATATTGGATTCTTATGTAGCAAAAAAGAAAAGAAAAAAAGCCATCTATCCTGCAAAGTCAATGCTCACTAAAATCTGGAGGAAACCACTAGATTACAACTTTCTGCTTCCAAAATAATTGGAGGGCAGTGAAGTGCTATGTTATATATACACTCCCCTCTGCTGTAGCTGAGTGTAACGGAGACTTTCTAGGCCACAACTAGTCCCAGTCACAGTGAAAGGAAAAAAGAAAAGGAAAAAAAAAAGAAAAAAAAAAGACTGACTTGGCTACTAATTATAACCTCCAGAATAAAAAGGTGTCAGTGCTGGGACTTGTAACCAAAAGCATCCTGAAAATATCCATCTGGGAACAGCAGGGCGTGTCGGGTCGCACCGCGTGTTCGCAGCAGAAAGAGGATGAATCTGTAACTGCATCAAGGAGGACTCAAAGGAAAACAGTGGGAACAAATTTGATCTGGAACTGCTCCAATTTTACATCACAATATTGTTCCAGTTACGATACATGTCCGTTTTCACTTTTATAAAACTGTGGTTAGTGACATGTGAAAGGCAGATCCATTAAAGGGCAGAATTGTGTGTTTTCTAGAAACATGATTTAAGCACAATTAAAAACATAATTAAGCACAATTAAGTAACTACGTCACCTTCAGTTGTTGTAAAAAATGCTGTATGTACATATACTCCAAAAGTAATGCTTTGAAATTGAATCGCTGTCTCTTTAAGAAGCTTGCAAACTGCACCTAAGCGGAGGAGCTTCGTCCTCAAAGGCGGGGCTTCGTCCAATCAGACGGTTTGCGCAGCTGAGTGGTTGCCACGGGAGATTGAAGGACTTCTCAGACATACATGAAAGAATCAAGGCAACACTCCAGGTATGTTTTTGGTGAGGGAACAACATCCTAACTTGACATAAAGTTCAAAACAGTCCATTTTACATAATGCCGCCCCGTTAAGAAATCCACCTGTTTCCGATTAATTCACATAAGGCTCTGTTTCGGAGTTAACCCCTGCAGGAAGCCTTATCCATTTAGGCCTCATCCAGAAGCTGAGAGCCGACATCGTAAGCTGTGAGAACAAACAGCGGCCGAGCAGCAGCAGCCAAACACCTAGATAACAGTTAGGAGGCTAATCACCTCACTGATAAGTAGATTGAGTCAGCGTGGGAGGATACGGGGGCAGTGGGCGGCTTCTTGTTGAGACGAGGGAGTGAGACGTGAAGGAAGCCGCACACACACACGCACACGCGTGCTTTACAACAGGCAGAAATAATAAAAAAGAAAAAAAACATTCTGTTCATGTGGGACTGGGAAGCACGAAACTGACTAAGAACACGAATAAACAGAGGAAAGAGGTGGTAAAATATAGCTGATTAAATTATTAATAGGTATAAAATATTAGCAATGATCAACACAGCAGATATGAGTCATCCAGCAGAGGCAGTTTCTCTTGCTTAAAAGGAACCATTAAATGCATAATAGATGAAATAAACAGAAATATAATCTAATTTCTAGCCAGCTCCGTCAGCCCTGAATACATTGTTTATGACCACCTTGTGGCTTCAGCTTGTTCTTATGGGTTCCCTTATTAGGAACCATTTTGTTTGTAGCAAAATACTAGGCTAATAATAATCAGCCTAAAAGCTCAAAAGTATGCACACATCATTCCAGTAATACGGATGGGGCGCCCTCACTTCACTTTTGTATTTATGGGTTTTTTTCTAAAATATTCCTAAGAAAAGCTGAAGTCGTCACAATGCTACCTGACATGCTATTCGCTACCATTTATTAAGCAACCAATCCATGAGAGGCATTCATTTTTTCCTTGTTACTGATTGGCTGTACCCCAAAAAGCAGTAGACTGTAGATGTTAGCTTCCACAGTTGTGCTAAGACAATTTCCACTGTACGTGTTACTGCATATTAAGGTATATTTGCTGTGAGCTATTACAATAGGTAGCTCAAAGAGTTTTTAGAGGGGCTCTCATTTGTTGTCGTTTTATGATCTGAATTTATTTGTTTTAATAATAATAATAAAAATAAAAAAAGAATTTAATGAGTCTGATGCTCAGCATCCTCCTGTGATAAAAGTCGTTGGATGTTTGGGCTTCTATTTACAACAAGATTCAAATGAAAGCGAAGCGCACAGTTAATTAAAGCCCTATACTATTTGTTGTACATAATACTCCTCATTGTAAGAATAAAGTAAACCTCAGACCTGTTTGGTCCTATACAGATGCTTACAGTCTTAAAAATATTTAAATTCTCATTTGATTTTCCAATCATAAACCCAACATCTGGTATCGTCACTTCTGAGACTCAAACCTGTCACTAAAAAGTCATATTTTATTTCTGATCCAACAGTCTGCAGGCATTCTGCATCACTTAGAAATAAATTGTGGCAAAATTGGATCACTGAGGTTTGAATTATTTCTCTGTGGTCTCCTCGCTTCAGTTGGAAGAAATGAAACGTGCTTCGTCTGATCTCAAGAGGACATTAAGGGCAAAGAGAGGTTTCACCAACCAATAAAAAAAGAGCGGCAACAATGGAACTGGTTCAGTAATTAATCCAGTATATTGGTATTAACTATTCCCAATCACTTTTCAAAACAAATTACACTTCCTTCCTCAGAACGATTAAGTTATCCTTAAATAACTTCTCATTTGCAGACAGCGATGCGTGTCATCAATAAACAGGAAGCAAATAACTAAACGAAGCAACCGTCCGCCACACTTATCGGCCTAATCCGAAACGCCTAAAGGGGAGAAAATTGAATTTAGGGGGGTTGGCAGATTTACTCATCGGCAGCATGTCAAATTGTTGTGTCTGCATCATGACCTTCAGCTGAGAGCCACAGCAGTGATGTGGCACACGCCAAACAAGAGGTGAAAAACATCTGCAAACAACGGCGGCGATCCAAACAGTCGCAGGATTTCCTCCACAGATCTCTCTGGACAGAGACGAGGATGCAGGAAGTCTGGCTGCATATGTGGAGTTTTCCTTTCTTGTTCCATCACTCTTATGCACTTTCCCACAAGCCACAAAACCTCGTTTGTAATTGGGTTGTGAGATTTTTGCTGAGAATCCAGCCGGATGGACGGCGGCTCAGACGTCAGCTGACGGCGCAATTAGATCAGCGACCGGCCAGCGTGAACGGCCGCCATTCAAGTGGAAAACGGGTGAACGGGGCTGACTGAGCGCAAACGTGATTCCAGTCACGCTTTTACCCCCCACCCTGACCCCCAGCCAGAAAAACAGGAAGGTCAGGACAGTGAGTGCAAGACGCGGGTAAACATACAGCAAAAAGGAGAGGTGACTAAATATAGACCGGGTCGCTGTCAGAATCCCAAACGGTAAAGAAGCCAAGGTCATGGCTGCATCAGCTTTAGAGAGAGAGGCTCAGAGGCGCAGACAGACACGATGACCTCAGCAGATCTAAACCTGTGGCCTCCCTGAATCTGTCCCAACTATTCCAACGTGTCCTCAACTCTTCCTCTCACGCTCCTAATTAGTCCCATTACCGCTCTAATCTTCGCTGGAGGTTGAATAAACCTCCAATGAGGCAGGACATAAAGCTGAACTACAGTGAACACAAAACCTTTTCACCGTTTCAACTGCCTTGGAAATTTCAGCAAATCTTGTTTGCAACCCTGTTTACATCCAAATGAATAATGTTTGCCTCTTCACTGTGGACCACGTCTTGTCCACACGCAGCCAAATCTTTATAAAAACTAATGTCTCTGCTGTATTAAAATAAAATGTACACACAGGATTGGTTTCAGAAAGGTTTTCCGGCCCTGAGCTTTGTTTTAAACATGCCAACCCCCTAGAGGGCAGTGTAGGGCCAAGCTACAACGTACATCAGCCAATCAGCTTGCTTCAAACCAACCAGGACTTTCTGTTAGGAACTAAACCAGGTTTGTTTGTCTGCTTGAACTTAGAACTGGGCAATGTGACGTAAAAATAAAATCAAAAAAAATTTTTCTATGCCAGGTCCAATTTCTGATTTTAATTTTTTTTTTTTTTTTTCTTAAAAAAAAAAATTCAAAAAGAACATATTTTGAAAAAGTGGCTTTTATTTCGATCATCCCTTCTGTGAGTTGAACAATAGATTCTTAGGGCGAGTCTACAAGAATTTGTTTGATTATGAAAATGTTAAAAGCATACTTCATTCTCCAAATGTGACAACTTTACTCAGGTAAGATCAACATTTTATTTGGGTATTATTTTGATTATATTGTTGTATGACTTTATTCTCGTATTACAACAGCTGTATCTGTGCAAAATCATGACTTTATTTCTGTTTGAAAAAATGATAATAATTTAAACCCAATTCAGAATTGACCTGAATTCCAAGTCCACATAAACTGAAATTAAGAGCTTGTGGTTTAAACAACAAAAATGTGAATAAGTCCAAGGTGTGTGAGAATGTGAGGGTGGGTGTGAGGACAACTACTGTCTAATCAGAGGCAAAACTAAGGAGAATTTTAGCAACGAGGTTCCGATGTTAGCTTAGCATAAATTAGCCCGTACGATTCCTGCTGAACGACGACTTTGACTCAGAGCAGATTTTGTTTTTTGCATGACTTGCTACATTGACAGTCATGTAATCCATGTATAAGGCAGCTTAGTGGGAGTGTCCCTCCTCCTTGCAAGTGGACGCATGTACTCCATATGCAGAACACGCAAAACCGCAACACAGCAGCCAAGCTGTGTCTGTCACTGGGCAAAGCTGGGATGCAGCAGTCTGAGAGGCAGAGAGGGAGGGGGGGCAGAGGAGCTGTGAAGGGCAGGAAGAGAAGAGCAAACACAGGAAATAAAAAGGACAGGACGAGAAAAGAAAGATTGATCTAACCCAGAAGAGGTTTGGGGAGGATGGAGAGCGTAAAAGACAGAAGGAAAACAAGAGCGAGTAGGACGGGAGACACTGAAGGACAAACAGCTGCGGTTCTCCCCAACATCGCAGCTCAGCTCCAGATTCCACAGGCTGCAAGGGGCTGGGGCCTGAGTCAGCGATTTTTATACACACACACACACACACGCACACGCACACGCACACGCACGCACAGAGCCGAGCCTACCACTCCTCTGCTTGAAGCAGTGAGTGGACGGACGCAGGCTACGGCAACTCCTACAGGACAAAGTGTGGAGCTCCTCCTTGCTTTTCCTCAACAAAAAAAAAACAAAAAAAAAAAAGAAATGGTTGGCTAAGACAAACAGCAGCTGCACATGTGAGGCAAAACACCGATCGGATAATAAAACTCCACCTTAGCATTGAGTAGCTTCGAATCTGTTGTATTCGTCCCGTTTTTTCCCCCCGAACAGACAGAGGTCACAGCGAGTTTAATGAAGAGGCAAAAGTCAAACGCGGCAGTAAGCGACACATCCCAGTGAAAGATGATCAAGGCCTCATGACAGAGGCACAGATGGCACAGAAAGAGAAGAACCAAATCCGCATAAATAAAACACACCAGCGGAGCCGACCTCAGACGACTAACTCGATTAATGTCTTGGCTAAAGCTTAGCCGGCATGAAGTTTGATTCCGATACAACCAGAACGATGTAGAAACTAAATTATGTCAATAAATAAAACTGGAATTTACCTGCTAAAATGTGCTAAGAGTTCCTTTGAAGCAAGTCAACAAACCCTTCTCCCACATACTTGAAATCCTTTGGAACATAAGACATTTATAAACCTTCTGAATTTATTATTGTTACTTCAGAGTACCTAGTCTCCAGATTTTACGGCAGAAAGTAGAACATTTTCTGAGAACTCCTCACTTCACTAAGTTTCTTTTGTTTTCCGCGAAGGAAGGAAAGTCTTGGATTGTTTGTGCTACGATGAAGGAAAAAGCATTACAATAGAACAAACACACAACCGTTCAGAAACTTAGCAACACAACAGACACACTGATCAACGTGATGATGTTTCAGAAGGATATTTTTGAGCTACCGAAACCTTTGTGAGCGAAGAAAACAAGAAACGTTTGTGTTACACATTTTCTGGTGTCACTAAATAATGGCCCTCTCAAGACGAAGCTCTCGTCTCTGACGCACGGCCCCCCGGTTCCAGGACTTCAGACAGAGACGAGACTAAGCGAGTCTTTGCCAGCTGGCCGCCGGATCGTTCCATCTAAATGGCTGAAAGTCTTTGGTATCTCAAAATTCATCCGTGGACAACAACAAAACAACAGCTAAGGGAGGGAAAAAAAAAAAAAGAAAACTTAGTGAGGACACAATGTGACTCTGTCCGTGGCGTTGATGAGCGTGTCACTGGTTGCCAAAACAAGGCGTCTCTAATCGCTTCACTGAGACCAAGCATCACAGAGACGGCAGACTCGTTTTCTGACATTTCTACAAATGACCCAATCCTCGCGTCGTTTGAGAGAAACACTGTCTGCGTGTTTGTGACCATCGTGTGATGTTTTCTTCGGTTTCTAAAGTGGAAGCTGGAAATGATCGGGTAGGCCGGAAGTAGCAAACAAAGCAGCCTCGTGCTCATTTGGTTTATTTATGCGTTTAAAACAAAACAAAAAAAAACAAAAACACCAGAACAGAAAACCACCAGTGAACCAGCATGCAAATGGAGTGTGCCCTGGAGTTTATCCAGCTGGCAACATCATAGTTAGCGAGAAAAACCCAATACCATCGCTTAGCATCGGCATCACCCTGTAAACAGCCTGAAATCAGGCCGGTGACGAGGCACATAAATGCATTTTTAGACTCAAAAACAGTGAGGTTATATAATCCGGTTTGTAAATAAGCAAAGAAGAGATGCTGAAATTCAAACTTCAGACCCATAATCTAGAAAATTATACTGAATTTGGAGACTTCCCAGGATGCAGGGTAAAACCTGGGGTGTTTTTTGAGGAAGTGTTGCTTTTTTCAAGGATTTAAGAAGTTCATATAGTTAAATGTGATTTTCATTGACAGCATTAGAGTCACAGTTTTGCAAAAAAAAAAAAAAAGATCAGAAATCAGCCACAAAAATCACTAATGAGTGCAGCTGTCGATACTTCAGCATAACACAGTCAACTCTAAGAGCCTAACAAGCACTGAAGGGGAATAGCTGAGCAGACAAGAAGAAAGAAGAGATGAGAGAAGGATGAGAGGTAAAAGGTAAAAAAAAGAGAGGAAGAGGCTGTGGGGAGGAGGGATGGAGAGATCCCAGGAGTCCTGAGAGGCCGGCTAATGACCTGTGCTACAGTGTGTCCTCTGGGAGACGGAGGAAGGAAGTCGACCCTGCCCCTGCCACTTTCTGATGATGCAGCACAATTAGCAGCAGACATTTATGTGCCTACAAAGCTCCCAGACAGATGGACTGAGGGGGTTTTAAAGGCCAGCTGTGAACACGCTCACGATAAAACGTGATAAGCAATTTCACGATACGCCAATGAGGGATGGATGTCCGCCGCACGGACAACGACAGCAGCCGCGACTCCCGTCACCTTAAAATTGCGCAACTTGACATTACAAAAATAAATTTGGTTGATGGAAAGCATGCAAATTTCAAATGTTTTTTTGTTATTTTTGATTTTATCTGTATCAAAATTAGTTTATTTCGCAAAACTCCAACTGGAACACTTTTCTGCACCTCATAAATCATGTGATTAACAACCAGATGTCACTACTGGAGGAAATGACAAAGACGACGACAGGAAGTGCCAAGTTTACACGCATGTGATTTTTAACGGTTTGGGGTTGTTGTTTTTTTTTAAGGGAAATACTGCAATTACAAAACTGTGTTCTTTTCCACTTCAGCGGAATATCAACAAAGATTTGCGCCTGTTTGTAATGGAAACACAGCTAAGCTTTTCAAATCACATTAGAAGAGTTAGTTAGTTAAAAATAGAGAGATCAGAACATCCAGCTGCTGATGTTGGACTTCCTCCTTTAAAGCACTCAACGCTTTTATGCAGCAGAAGAGAAGATGCTACAGCCCCTGTGCTGTGTCTGCGTGTGAGGACAATGGAAAAAGCTGTCTGTGTGTGTGTGTGTGTGCGTGTGTGCGCGTGTGTGAGAAAGAGTGACAGACGGGCACTGGCGTGATCTGGGAATCCACCGGCGAGAAAACAAACGGCTCGACGACCTTGCGCGTTCCCAGCGACGTTCGAAAACAGTGGCTGTGAGTGACGTGCAGAGTACACAATGACACAATGCGACGCAGCTGTCCCCACTTCCCGGTGTGACATCATGCGGCCGGTTTGGTCCCGGCGAGCTCGCGGGGTCCTTGTGGTTCCTTCCTGCTCTGTCCGGCGGCCGCTTCCTGCGGACAGCGAGGATGTCCTGGCAGGGGCCGCTCCAACGTCCAAAATATCACACGCAAGCTGTTGTGTAGCTTCTTCAAGAGACCCTACGCAGGTGGCCATTGATCCCAACATGCCTCCACTTCAGTGGAATATCAACAAAGATTTGTACCTGTTTGTAATGCAAACAGTTGATACAGTATTTTTTGTTTGTTTTTAAAAGTAAAAATAAGATTGTTCCTGCTTTTTGGTCGATATCAATCTCCACCCAGCCACGATACGTAGGTCCAGATAATGCATAGCTGTGTGGATGTAGCAGGTCTGAAGCAAGTCACTGAAGGAATGATGTTATTGCATTTTTGGCAATAAAATGTTTCTTTTTCTTATTTTAAAAAAAAAAATCTACTCATTTGGTTGGGTTTTTTTGTATCTTACTGTAATTCTAATAATGCATAAAAGAGACTTAAGTTGTTAAATGAAAGTTCCGCAGAATTGGCCAATTTCTTCAATCAATTAATCATCTAGAATAATGGATTAGTGAAATAACTTTCAGTTGCAGCCCTAATGCTGGGTAAGGTGTTCATTCCCCAGCTCCCAGTATCACAGAGCTGCCTGCAGCTGATGGGAGTGAACCATCCTGCAGGCTGAACTTAAAACCACGTGACATGAAAAATTCTTTCTTGAAACAGACACAATTAAAACGTTCCCCCCTCCCGCGTACGCGGAGGCGGCTCTTCTGGTCTGTTTAGTAACGGGAATAACAGGGAGGTACTCGGGTCTGTGCTCCATGAGATAGCCTAGTAAGGCAAAACCACAATAATGTGTGTGTCAGTGTGTGTTGTGTGTGAGGCGTGCTGCCAATGAAAGCCGCGCAGGGTGGAGCGCACATCAGCTGCAGCTCAACAGCTGGCCACTGTGGGCCAACGCTGAATGCGGCCTGGGAGAAAAGGTCAGGCGAACTCCCCCGAGTTGGGTCGCTGGTGGCTTGGCACCAGTGCCCCTTTTCATCCAGCTGCCCCGAAACACAGGAAGCAGTGTAGGATTTGACAGGAAATAGCATTTCTGATGCGTAATTTAACACCATATTCAGCTTTACATGCGATCGTATCAATTCCCTGGACTGACATTGTGCAACTTTCCGAAAAGTAACCCACGTTGGGAAATGAATCGATGTGGAAGTGAAAGCTTCGTTATTCATCGGCTTGATCTCTGGAAAAATGAGCGGATTGTTTGTCTCTTTTTAAAAACGTAGAAAGTCCCGGGCAAAGAAACGTTTCAGATTCTATTGTTTCTGCGCAAAATTTGCCAAAGCAGCCAAACTAACAGAGAGAGACAGAGAGAGAGAGAGAGAGAGAGAGAGAGAGAGAGGTTAAAGAGATGGATCAGATACAAGAGCTGCGGTTGAAACTGGTAGATGCAGGAGAACCGGGGGGCAGGTGGGGGGAGTGCAGCAGTGAGGAGTCGGGATATGCATGGTTACGGGTCAGGCGGCGGTCTCCGTTTCAGGTCGATGCAAAACAAGAAACCCAGGACAAATGTTTGCCTCCCAGGAAGAAGATGGTGTGCTTCTATACTGCGTGTCTGTTCCAATCTGCTTCCAAATCGCTACAAGTGGGTTTGTGTTAGTAAAGTACAACCAGACAGACAGTGTTGCTCTTTGCCTTCCCTTTCTTGCGCAGACTGCAGCCCCTCAGTGTGTTACACATGTAACAGGTGTGCATTTTTTCCCTTTGACCTTGTGCCTGGATGTTTTTCCAAAGAACAAAAGAAAATATGGGAGTGGCGACACTTTCAAACGTTTTTTTTTTTCTTTTTTCTTGAAAGGACAAGACAGGACTTGACCCTAATTCTATCCCAATTTTGGTGTTGGCTGCGACACCAAGGTGCGGTCTGATGTTTTGTGGAGTCTTATCGCAGCACTAGGATCCCATCAGAGTGGGATACGGTTTCCTTTTGCAAATGATGGAACGCTTCCTCGATTATTGTTAAAGCCCCTCTTCCAATCTTTGTACTTAACTGCTGATTCAGCCAAAGTAAGCAGATAATGCGTGCTCTCAGGGTGGGACGGCATGGTTTGCTAGCTAGACGGGACACGGTGCCGGGATCTCAGGGAAAAAGGTGAGGTGTGATTTTTGCCATGTTTTTATGAAAACTGGGACTCTGAAACTGCAGAAACCACCAGGCCACTGGTCCTGGTCCTTGAGAACTTTTATTATCGAGCCACACATAAACTTATAATATTTCAGTTTTGTCATGGATAAAATTCCACAGCAGAATACGCAGGGGAATTTGGGGCCTCATCACATTTTGCTATAGAGGAATCGCCTCTCATACTTTGTCAGAGAAAATATCCTCCATTGTCACATCATACTTTCATGTAGGGGAAGCACATCCCCAAACTGCCCTCACTATCACTCTTGGTCATAAGGGGAAGAACCTCCCCCTATTCCCCTCCCGAGCCTCTAACACCCAGCCCGTCATATTTTGTCCAAAAGGAAGCAATAACGTCAACAAAAGACAAAGAATCAGATTTGGGCCCAGTCCATGGGAGAAAAACAGTCCAGGTTTGAAAAGTCGGTATGTTGCCAGTTTTTAATTCTAAGTTTGTCCAACTTTACTGATTGGCTTCTCCAACCAACCTGAGGGTGTGTTACCACTCAAAGATGGTATGGATTTGTGCTTGAAAAGAAAATACTATTGTTTTTAGACAAGTGGTAAAAGACAAAACTGTAGTAAAAGACAAAAAAAAAAAAGCCAATATCTGACCCATATTTGATTTTTTCACAGCTATCTGAACAGCCCAATTCCAATTTTTTACCCCCCACCCTACCAACAAAGTCTGATCTGTGCCACTTCCATATGTGACACTAAATCATATCTGAATCCAATTGTTTTCAAAGTGTCTGCAGGCTGAACAGTCTCGTCGCAGTTAATACGACTTTCACGTCATCGACACAAGACACGCGTCATAATTCTGCACCAAGAGGCAATCAGATGTGCTAAATCTGGATTTAAGCAGTGGCTGAAAATCAGAATTATGAACTTTGTCAGTGAACTGCATCACATTACAATACCACCACTCTTGGTTCCGTTGACGGACGTTGCAGGCAATGCTCTACAAATCACCATTGCCGTTAGCTGTGGTGTCTCTTCATTAGCTTCCCTCGTCTTATTATGATCTTGTGACGATGCTGTCGACTCCCAGAGCTGAATGACTTTACAGTAGATCTGCAGACAGCGGCATCAATTATTACTTCTGTAAACAGAGCGCAACTGTGTGACGTCAACGTTATTCTTGTGTGACTGCTGGTCGCGTTATGGACAGAAAGCATTCACACATAAGTCTGATTGTAGTTGCACCATTCAGTAGTATCAATGACGACACACACGCAAAAAAATTATTTGAGTCAAAGAAAAACCAGAATTAAGCATCGAGATCCTCTGTGAGTGTAGCCTAAGAGAAAGGCTGACGCATTTGAGTCCATTTTGTAAAAAATCGTGGCTAAAGTCAATAGACGTTAGCGAACCTGCACAATGATCTTTTCTTTACGATCGCAAAATGCAAAAAAAGGGAACCAGAAATCAATTGTCTTATCCCCTCAGGTTTCCTGATATGAACAATCACTTAGGTTTGTTGAAATGTAAACACAAATAAGCCTTGAAGCTTCATTGCACATGATCTCATTATTGTACAGTTCCTGGAGACTCATTAGCTGTCCCTGAAGAGCGACGTGGGACCCGAGGGCGGGGATGGATGCTCGGACGCATCAGAGTGGCGTGTGTTGTGTCTGGCTGAGACCAGTCAAGAGTTTCTGGTGTCAACACAGGAAAACGTCAGGATTAAGTCCCCGACTTGGCACTGTTTCTTAAAAAGGTCAGCGGCACCTCTGGCATTGTTACGAGGCTCCGGCTAGATGCTGCCGATCAGCTGAGAAGCGGCGACTGGCGGCTAATCCCCAGCATCCTCAAAGACAAGGACTTGCGACGGAACTTGCACTTGCCTGCGCCCGACTTCCACGCCGTTTCAGGAGGGAGCGGGTAGACCAGGTGGTACGGACGCAACCAAATTCTCCCACCGTTTGACTGAACTTTACTGCCTCCCTGTGCGTCTTTGTCGGAGCCTGTTGCTACCCGTTTAACCCCTCAGCCCAAAACCATTCCTCCAATGCAGTCCTTCAGACAGCATCCGCCAAAGCAACCCATTGCGTTCCATTATGCACGCATTTCTTAATGCCTCCTGTATTATTAATCTGTCTTGATTCATGTTTCTGCCTGTGAAGGGAACAATCTGCTCCTGCACTGCTGCACTTCTTTTTTGTTTTTTTTTTAGCTTAAATAAGAGAGAGAGAGAGAGAGAGAGAGAGAGAGAGAGAGAGAGAGAGAGAGAGAGAGAGCGAGAAGAGAGAGGGGGCGAACAAGGCAGCCAGGCATGCTCCAGCAGTGAGCTGGGCCTCTGCGCTAGATAAAAAAAAAAAAAAAAAAAAAAAAAAAAGGTGAGTTGTTCACATTCCTGCTTCATGCACAAACCAAACCCCAATGTCACACACACACACATACACACACACACATACAAAGTGCTTCTGGCAAGGCAAAAAGGATTGAATCTGTGTGTGTGTGTGTGTGCGTGTGTGTGTGTGTGCGTGCGTGGTCCTTCTGCCTCCTGTGTTTTACCTCTTGCCCAAGTTTGATTCGACTACAGAGCAAGACGGTTACAAAACCTGATTAAGTGTGTGCCGATGTAGACTGGGTTCACCTCACCCATACAGAAAAAAAATACAAATAAAAAATGAACATGCAAAGACATTTTTTGTATCTGCTTTGAAGACTGATTATTGAAAGTAACTTTGTGTAATCTACTCCTGGTCTGCTGTAAGAAAATGTGGTTGCGCGACCGAAACTTTCGGTTAAATCACAAGGAATCATCAAAGGGGCAGTTTGAGATTCTCGTTGTTTGGCACCTTGAGTAAAAGTCCAAACTGTTTCACGGGGTGTCCACCGTGACTTTAAAGGAAAATGCATAATAAGACTTAGCTGAGAGAGGGGAAAGAGTAGCCACCTTATTTCAGCCAGCTGACTGGCAGTGCACAGCAACAGATTGGAACTGCACTGCATCTTTCTCTAGTGTCTAATTACAAATATTTTAAGGAGCGGAGTACCTTTATACCAGAAGTAACTAGACTGTATTTTACAATAGAAGATGTTTAGATTAAAATAGGACTACAGAACATTCTATGTGAAATTTGAGGATTTTATTGATATTAATGTTCAGTATTTAAAAAAAAAAAAAAAATGAAAAATGAACTGCAAAAAAATAAACTGCCTCTGGTTATATAGTTTGTTTGCAACAGAGAATACAAAGCACAGGTAACGAACTGATCGGGACAGAGTGAATGCGATGGCAGAAAAGTATGCTTTGTCCACATATATGTTCATCTGGACACACATTGAGTGTGTGATGGCCCAGAGATCAGAACCGGACACTTTTCCCCTTGATCTGCTCTGATCAGTGGTCAACAATTCAAAGACTGAAGATTCTGATGACTTTTTCCGCATTTCAGGACATAAAAACTACGATTTTCCATTATTTTACGTCCATAAATACAGTCGACCAACTACTGGTACTTTGATGCACTTTTTCTTTCCTTGCTGGTTTTGCTCCGGTCAGTATGTGGGAGTAGCTCTTGTTATGCTAGCTCAGTTTTTGAATCATAGTGTGATATGCAGCTATAAGGACTTTTACTATGTTTAGAACCATGGCAACAAGGTGTTTTGTTTTGCAACTAGGAGCAGCTGATTAGTATTTTTAAAAGCTAAAAAAAAAAAAAAAAAACCTATGAGACTGACATATAGCAGCAGTCTTCAGTCAGAGGCCTCTTCAGATTTGCTGCAAGACTGGCTGCTACTGGAGATCCGTCTTGCCCTCAGAGTTTCCATCCGAAAATGACTTTGAAGCTACTTCAACAATAACTTTTAATGTCCTTTGTCTTGATCTGAATTGATCAAAAATCAAACATCGCTTAAGGATCTGTGCAGGTCAGACCCTCCCAAACTCTTTGCAAGCTTTTCTTTACTTTATCTCAGTTTCAAAGTGTCACCCCCTGCCCTCAACCCACCCTTCACCCCCTCCACCCCTGACAGCTTGCCATGCGTTACAACTTGCCAAAACCACATAAACCTTTGCATTACACAAGAACACCGAGGCCTTGCAGCAAGGAGAAGAAAGAGAAAGCCGAGCGATCCCATACTACTACTATAAAAGGAATGTGATGGTGAAGGGAGGGCCGCTGCACCACCAACATTGTTATTATCTTTCCCAAAGAGTCAGGGAGGCTGTGTGCACGAAAAGGGGCCAAACGAGAAGTCAAAAATAAAAATAAAAAAATAAAAAAATGCATACAACTAATGGAAGACGAGAAAAAGATAACTCACCCCAATCCAAGAACTCCAGGATATTTTTCTCCCTTCTGATGGGGGAGTTGTTGCACTCGTCGTACAGACACACCAGTATATCCAGCAGGGTTTCCACACTCAGACACTGGCCGTTAGACTGAGCTGGGCCGTCCAGGAGCAGCTTCTCCAGCTTCTTCAAACGCACCTCTCCCGACATGTTTTGTTCAGGCCTGTTAGCTTCTGAAGGTAATCAAAAAAAAATAAAAAAATAGTCGTAATAATAATAATAATGATAATGATAATACTGATGATGGTAATAAAATCAGGAGGGGGGTGAGGGGTGGAGAACCCCACCTTCTGGCCCTGTTGGTTGGCGCAGAAGGGCCTGGAGAGAAACTTCTCTCACCTTGAGGATGTCTTGAAAATATTCAAAGTTTGCGTCGCGGGCACAATGGAGCTCGTTCCGTTCGCAAAACCGACCCTCTCATGATCTCCCCGTTCAGATCCAGCATCCATAAGGTGGGTGAGATGTGAACGATTCGCCCGTTATTTTTGTTAAACCTCCCCCCCCCCCCTTACCCCCTGTGCCCGCTCCCCTCCGGGCGCATAAGAAAACAAGCAGGCGAGTCCCAGGCTGCCCCAGGCCGGTGGATTCCTGCAGCTCCTCTCCGCTCTTCTCCTCTGGGGGGGGGTCCAGGGGGGGAAAAAAACAGTGTAGAATCAAGTTGATGCTCCCTTTTCAAAGCGAAACAAAAATAAATAAAAAATAATAAAAAAAAAAAAAAAAAATCAGCAGTCTTCCCTGAGCTGGTGCCGAGGCAGATGTTTGGGGTTCTCCATTCTTCCAGCGAGCCCTGAAACGCAACGGCAAGACCCGCAGTGCTACGGAGAGCCCCGGCGCCCCTCCTCTGCTCCAGGAATGAAAGGGCGACACAGGCTTAGTGAGCAGCCCGCTGCTAGCTTAGCTCCGGAGCTAGCCAGGGAGAACTGACGCTAACGCTACTTTTCTTCCCCTCTAAATGCCATCTTTCCTCTCTTCCCCCCCACCCCACCCGCACCCCACCTCACCAAAGGACAACGCAGTAAAGCGCACACTTCCAATATTTCTACCGACAGTTCTTCCTTCTTTCTTGCTGGGCTTCGTTCCCCTCGTTGGGTTCACGCTCACTGCTGGCAGATATGTTCTTTAAATCCCATTCTTCGTCCAGAAACCGAACGTCTCCCTAGTTTGGTCTGCAGTTACCTTCCGAGTTTCCAGTCCAGTCGGAGGACAAAATGCGGCTGAAGGTTACAAAGAGGCTCGTTTCACGTCAAAAAGAGAAAACAAACTTTCAACCAAAAAAAAAAAAAAAAAAAGACTGACTGTATTCTGGTCCTGGTTATTCCAAATACGGGACACTGCCTGAACGTTCCCCCCCTCCTGTCTTTTCCTTTCCTTTGCGCCGCCTGCCTGCCTCCCCCGCCGGTCTGTGTCGGTCGCTTCTCGCCGTCTTTGCACAGTCAGGCTGTCAGAGACCGTAGGCAAGGAGGAGACAGCCGAGCGGACCGCTCCTTCTGCAACGCCGCGGTGGATTGTGGGAAAACCCAACGAGCGGCTATCAGCTAGCCTTCAACGCGTCAGAAATCACGAAACGGCATCGTCTCATTTGAATGTTTTTGCATTGACATTGATGTTGACGAGGCAGCAATAGGAGGCTGGGATATTTGCTTTGAGACACGAAAAAATGAAGGCCAAAAAGACACCCTTCAAATCTCCAGCATTACAAACTGATTTTCTTTCTTTAAAAAAAAAAAAAAAATTGACATCAAGAATTTAAACAGAACATTTAGAATGGGATTTGAGCTTCTTTGAATGAAGCAAAAAAGTTTGATACCGATGCTCATCATACTGGCTTGCTTTTATTTTTAATCCCAGTTTTTTTTTTTGTTTTTTTTTTTCTGGGATTATGTATATGTGTATATATTTTGCACATAAATTGGACCAAAGTTTGAATGCACAGTATTTGGCTCCTCTGAAACCCACAGGAAATAGCAATATATGAAGTACTATGGATGACCCTTAACCTCCAGGGTCTTTAGGCATACTCTGCTGCACCCTTCCCTGTCTCAATAAGTGGAGAACCTTGCACATGTGTCCATGTGAAATGGACACATTTCACATGGACAGTAATTTCCATGTCATTTTGGCACCCAAATGCATTTTTTTTTTTTAGCTTGTTCATACAAATGCAATTGTAACTCTTGGTTGGCAACGCCGATGCTACAAATTGGATTTTTCGCTCTGCTATAATGTTTTGTGAGAAAGCTCCCAAAGGAAACTTTACTTGACTTAGGCCCTAAAATCGGTTCTCCTCGTCACCATACCGACGATAACAAATCCGCCATGATTATTTCCCGTGCGGCTTCACAAGACGTGTTTCCTTCTAGCAGCTCATCTCCCCGGGTTTGCATGATCTCTGGCGGCTGCTGCAGGCAAAATCCCAGCTCATCATCATCATCATCATCATCATGGCGCCCCCGTCACAGCATCTGCTGTACAGAGAGGAGAGGAGGGGAGGGGAAAGGGGGGTGGACTGGTTGTGGTGCGGGTTGTCAATATTGTGAATGGAAACTGCGGGTTGTGTGTCTGCTGCTGCTGCTGGTGCTGCTGGTGGTGCAGCAGCGAGAACATGATTTTCTGCGTGAGTGACTGTGCTTGTCCCTTTAAGAGGCTATATTACACCGAAGTTATGGAGATGTACCGTTGCAGTGGCCTGGTCTGCGTCTGACACCTGGCCCTCTATGGAAGCCCCGACGTGACACAATTTATTAATAATTGACCTTCAATCATTTATTTGAGCAAATTATTGTTTTATTAAACTTTATATAACATTTGTTAGTATGCATCAATAATTTATTAATGGTGATTTAATATTTATCTATATTTAGCTGTGCTTAAAGATAGTACCATAACAATAATAATAATCATTATTATTATTATTCTGAAAACACAGTTTAATTAATTAGAAATGTCAATATCTATGCTAAATATATCTATGTCACATGCGAAGGTTTTAACACTTGTTTCACCAACAGAATTTCTAAACTATGTTGATATGGTTATGGAAGACCATAAATGCCATTGCTTAAAAAATATATATCGTTTTCAAAACAATTTAAAAACAAGACATTATAAATAACTTCAGTGGGTCAATATTTCATTCAAATATGAAAAGAAAGAAGTGAATAATTTCAGCAAATATATAAATAAGAACGACACACTTTTACTATTTCAATAACTTTTTTGCACATAGGATCAAATTGAAGTTTGTGAATTCAAAATTTTGTATGTTCTGACTGTATCTTTGTCTGATATTAAAGGATCTGGTGTACGTGTGACAAAAAGGCACAAACAGAAGAAACCTGTGAGGGGCTGAATACTTTTTGACAGCACCTTGCCACAAGTACGACAAGTTTTTATTTTGTTTGTTTGTTTGTTTGTTTTTTGCTTTGTTTTATTTACACTTTGGGATCTCATGCTGCACCTTGTGCACTTCCTTGTCTGGGGATTTATGTCTTTCTATACATTTTTGCATTTATGAAGCGTTTTTTCAAAAGTATTTATTTGTTCCAAGAGAGTTTTGTTTGAATTTAATGATAATATCAAAAAAAAAAAAAAAAAAAAGTTTTCATTAAGAAATAAATATATTTGCATCCAGCCTTGCCCATGAATGAAAATGTGAATGAATGAAAACGTTCCAGACGGGAGTTCTCTTTCAGAGAACAACAGTGACCTCTGGTGTAAGTTATGTTTCACTGCAACCTCGGTCAGTTTATGCTGTGATTTTTTAAAAAATTTTTTCTAGTCAGCGGCTGCAATTTTGCTTTTGTGTCTTTAACACTTTTAAGTTTTTCTAATATATGTCAATAATATGCTGAAATATAACTCCAAAACATTTGAGAGACCTTCATTAGCAAATGAAATAACCATGTCATATTTTTTCAAAATTGATGCAACTCACTCTATAGAGTAGATATTAGCTTCTGTATCAAATTCTGACCTATTGGGACCCATCCTTGTCTTATTATCAGCTGGATTTGAAAAGTCCAGTAGAAATACTATGTAAATTAAGTATTTAAAAAAAAACCAAGAACTGAGAAGTGCTTAAAGATCAGTCTTAAAAATGTTCTCAATCATTTCGGGCCAAGGTTAGGATGTCCTACTGTCGCGAGGGTAAAGATTCCCGGCCCATAAACTTGGCAGGTAGGGCAAGGAGAGCATTAATCAGAGAAGGCAACTCTGGAGGAGCTGCAGAAATCCGCAGCTCAGGTGAAACAGCCTGTCCAATCCGGTCTTGAATCGGTCGGCTGAGACTGAAATACTTTCTTCATCCGTTCAGTTATCCAAACACACTCATGCCTAAAGTGATTATTTAAGAGTTTTGGAATCTGGGAGGAAGTCAGAGGACTGGGAGAAAACCCACAAATGCATGAGCAGGACAAAAAACAAACAAAAAAAAACTACATAGGAAGAAAGGTAAAAAAAAAAAAAAAAAAAAAAGTATTATGGTCTGGGGTTGCTTTTCTTCCACATGGAAAGGGAGATGCTAAATACCTACTTTAAGTCTATTGTTAAGAATGTTGTCTCTAAATGTTGACCCAAAAAGCCTCGTCAACTTGATAAAGAAGGCTGGTCCTGTTCTGGTTCTGTCCTGGGCCGACTGTGGAACCTCTGGAGATGACGATGCAAAGAAGGATCCTTCATAAAACCAGGAAAATCAACTGTCTTCGTGAGACTGTTCTGGGAAAACAGAGTACCTTCAGTCAGAGGCTGCTTCAAATTCAGTGTAATACTAACAGCTACAGAAGATCTTTCCTGCCAACAGCCGTCACTGTCAACAATAAATCTGTGAAGAATTACAACAACATTTAATTTCCCTTTGAGATCAATAAAGTTTTCTGCATATACAATTTTTGGACTTGACTTGATGGCTGGAGACTCTCCCTACACCCTGCACATGCAGTCAGAGGTACAGTGGAAAGGTTAGGTCCAAGTATACTTGTGTGTTAAAATGGTCCAGTCAAAGTCCAGACCTGAACCCAATGGAGAAAGCCGGAAAAGTGCTATAAATGAAAACCAGTGAAAGAACCGTGTTTTCTGCACGGGCGGAAGTATCCAGAATGTCGACTATTAATTAGTCCCTGATTTAAAAAGGTTAAGTTTTCCCTATTAATCACGTCTGATCCTATTGGGTTAAGTCTACAGAGGGATTAAGTCCGTGGCCCCGGCGTCTCTGGCCCTCATTATGCGTGTGAAACGCAATCAGAGCGTCCAACAGCAGTCGGCGCATGGGGCTTTTGTGTCCAGGGTCTGGCGGCTTTGGCTCCGAGCGATG
>VMRN01000001.1:16293128-16405727 GCA_010277015.1 Poeciliopsis turrubarensis
CCCCATAACTATTAAGGTGCAAAGTGAGCGCTTCGTTTCCGCAAATATTTGACGTCGAGATAAGTCAGGAAGTCGGCGACAATGCGAATAATGGGGAGTTTGCGGGGAGGCCACCAACACAAGTTCAATATTGACTCTTTTCTTTTTGGAGCATGCAGGAACATGCATGCATGCATGCATGCCCCCGCACCTCCACCCCCACCCACTCCTCCTCTCTTCCTAGCTTGTTTCCCTGGGAGACGAAAAAAGAAAAAAGAGAGAAATGCCGCAAGAGAAAGCGCAAACGCAAGCCGCCCCACGCACAGCGCCTCTCTGCAAACAGTGGCTTCTGCGGCCAATGATTCACAAATGGAAGAGAATGAGCTATAAATTGGACCGCTTTTCAATGCAAATGCCTGGATGTTAATTAACACCCGCGTTGTTGATTGCGGGAGTTTGGGGTTTCTTTTGGAGGAGGGGGCGGGGGGTTGTTGGGGTCCTTTGATTGAAAAGAAATGCCACCTCGGAACATCAGATGGGATCTTTGAACTCGGCAACCTATCTCTGATTGGGAGGAGGAAAGACTGAGAAATGTCACACAAAAGGCATCCTAATTTCCCCGAATTAGAGGCTGTAATGTGTGTGAGCGCCGGGGGCTTTGAATAGGCCTGTGTGTATTTTAGGCTGCGGAGAGACATCGGCTTTTTTTCGGCTGGACTGAACAACCTGACTGTCCTGAATCTCCATGTCTGCTGCATGTCTGGTGGGATGTGAAACATTTTGTTCTGGTGTTGGTCACGATATTTAGGATCTGCCTGATTGTTTTCCATGTTCAAACGATGCAAATCCATTCATGGACATTTTTTTTTTTTTTTTTTTTTTTTGGAATTCACCAGTATGCCAATTCGGCTAAAGGTGTTATGAGGGCTTTAAAAGGGAACTCTAGGTTTCTTACACACTGATGGGTCTTAAGCCTCGTTGAGTTTTGGGTAAAACTAGAACTGGACTGAAGGAGCGATGCTAAATAGAAAGGGGCCCGAGGATGGAGACTTGGGGAACCCCACATGTAATTTTGGTTTGTGTAAATTTCCAACAAAACGTAGCTCGAGTTTCTTGACTTTAACGGCTTTTTGGTCGCAAATCATAACTTAACATTTAGATTGGAGTTTTCAACAGTGAAACTGTAAGGCTGTTCACATAGGTTGCATAACAAACTTAAAAAAAAACTTAAGTTGGGTCATAAGGTTTAAGGAGAGTTAAGAACTTTTTTGTCCTGGAGCAGTGGTTTGAGTTTGTGTCCGGCTTAAGTTAGTTTAGCAACATCGTCAGGCTGTTGTTGCAGACGAACGTCCCTGTCGTTGCCATGGAGGGAATCCTCTGAATCCACAACACCTGACTCTGCACCCAACTATTGTATCCTTCTTAACCAGGGGTTTCTTGGTTTCTGGTGTATATTATCATGAAAGATTATTCTGGATTGGAGAACGTACAAGGGATTGCTGCAAAGCTCACGGCACGACCTAAGAGATTGTTGCTTCTGGTGCTGAAAGCTGCAAGGCAGCGACTCTCTTTAGAAGGATGACATATTGATCTCCACACTCCTGATTCTATTAGATGTGTGTAACATCTGCTGGGAAAATCAGTCATTTCAGGAACAATAACAGCATGATCTCATAGGCTGATGCTGGCTTGATTTGGAGGAAGAAAACTTAATTAAAATAATCAAATCAACCCAAAATAAATCCATCTCAATGACTCTTTTCTGAGCATACAGAGGCAGAGAAACATATACACAATGACTGGCCCTCTGGATGTGGATAATTGCAATGCATTGCAGCAAACTGAATTTTTTTTTTTGTTGCAAGAAGTTGAAACACAGATCACAGTCCTTTTCTGCTTCTTTCTTCAAAAGAAGCAAATGCAATGTGCAGACCGGTGCAGGTCTGATCTGTGCACCTCCTTCGTTCGGAATAACCTCGCGTGTTTTTCTCATCGTGCTCCAAACCGGCGGCGGAGGGCCCCGTCGTTCCCCTGCCGCTAATTAATAATTTGTCTTGTTGGAAAGCTGCTGGCTGATGAGCGCAGGTCTGGCAGTCATCTGTCATTTGCTCTTCCTGTTGCCCCTTTCAGTCTGTCTGACATCTCTGAGCAAACGTGGGCCCAATACACATCCAGGGGGGCCCACTGGAGGCCCCCTTTCTGGGGGTTAGCCAGCGAGAGCTCACCGCTTCTAATGTTTGTGTGACAAAAAAGGCAAGGCAAATCCTCGCAATGGAATCAGATAATCACCCGCCTGTGAAGAGCCTGCCCCAATCCACATCCATGGCCAGGCTAGGGGCTAAGGAGAGGCAGAGGGGGGCTTGGAAGAGGGGTGGAGGGCTGGATTAACAGTCTGTTTGGTTAATAATTTTAATCTGCTGGACTGTTTCAGAGTGTGGAATAAACATCTAGTCCTTCTGCTCTCTTTCGTTTCCTCCTTTCAGAGACGACCTCTTGTCTCTGTTGCACGTTCATCAGACGTCTAACGCCCCAGCACCCCGGAGCCTCCGCCGGGCAAAACTGGCAACCCAGACAACAGCGAGGCCCCGCTGAGCGACGGGCTCCTGCCAGACCAACCCGGGCTGATGTCGTGCGGTGGAATGTACGCGTGGACCGCCGAGGAGAGGGCACTTCAGGGTCAAGAGTCTGTCTGTCTGTCTGTCTGTCTGGGGGTGTAGGGTGGGAGAAACATGTGCAGGGAACACACAACTTGAAGGAGAGCAGGATCATTTCTTTGAAATTCAAGTTGCAAACTCTAGAAAAGATGGCTCATTTTGCTATTAGGAGACGATATTTGCATTCATAAATATATTCAGAAATCGGATCAGGCACTTTGTAGCTGAAACGACAGGCAAGAACACCCACATTTTAATAACCACTCCATCCGGATCATTTAAAACAACATATACATATATATTTTAATGGCATGCTCATATCCGAAGATACAAGCATACAAAGCAGCTACTTTGTAATAATAATAATAATAATAATAATAATAATAATAATAATAGATTTTATTCATAATTTTGAGCACTCAAAAGGCGACAAAGGCCTAAAAAAAAACAAAAAAAAACAAGACAAGGAATTACAATGAGTAAAAATAATTTGAAAAAATGAATAAACGAAAGAGTTTAAAATAAACATCTTAGAAAGTGAACAAAAAACGAAAGAACAGAATAATCAGCTGAAGAGTACTTTCCTTTCTGTTTGAGAGGGAGCAGGGAGAAGTGAACACTTCTTTAATAATAATAATAATAATAATGATGATAACAATTGTTTCTATCTGTGTTCTGTTACCTTTGAATCTGATTCCCCTAAATAAAATCTGGTGCAACAAATTGCCCTCAGACTAGTTCAATACCCAGGTAATTATGTGTCTATGTATAGTAGGAGGGTAAAAAAAAAAAAAAAAAAAAAGAAAATCTCATTTAAAAAGAAAATTTCTAAAGGGTTACTTTTGTTTCTAGAAAAGATAACACAACGATCCCTGAAGTTTTGTTTTTATGACATTCCCACAAAATGCATGAAATCTTAGCAGTATCTCTTTTGTTTCCAGGTTAAATGTCATCTGTGGAGGTTAAACGTATTTTTAGTGCAGCTCTGGTGAATACACGCCTCCACATGGTGGATGGCACTCCAGTCTAGCTAATGGTCTCTGTTTGAAGTATGGCCACTTAGATATCCTGTTTAAGATGGGGCTGTATTGTCGCACCTTTGTTCTGATAAGGTGGGGCCCCTGCCCCCATCGACAAAGTGCGAACCGCCTGGGAGGGCCGCGGCCATATAAAGCGGGGGCCGGTGAAGTGTCACGGACACGCCGTGCTTCTGTTCAGTGACCTGCGCTTTTCGCTCTCCTAAAAAGCCTCGCCATGGATTTCCTCCGCGCTTTTTGCGTCCTGTGCGCCGCGTTCCCGGTGCCCGGCGTCGCCTTTACGCACGAGGACGTGAAGGACGCGCTGCTGCAAAGGCTCGGCCTGGACGAAGTTCCCAAAATTCAAAAGAGGGACCTGGAGAACCTGGTCGTCCCGGCGCACATCAAGAGCAAGTACCTCTCCATGCTGAAGACGCACCACAGCCGGAGGAGACGCAGGTCTCTGCCCAGCCTGGTGGGCATCCTGAGGGGGGTCCCCGGCAATGCAGGTAAGGGTGATTTATTTATTTATCTGTTTTTGTTTTTGTCATTTAGTTAAATACATTAACTGTGATATTTTTGTGCGTAATTGTGCCCAAATTATTCATTTTTTTGGAAGCAGGAACGGAACTGTGAAAACAGAGACAAGAAAAAAAAAAACAAGTTACGAGAATAAAGTCGTAGTAATAGAAATATTATGACTTCATTCTCATATTACTACGGCTTTATTTTCATAACACTGTCTTTATTCTCTAGAGAGTATGACTTTTTTCTCTTTTATTCTCACAATGTTACCTTTACTTATTTATTTATTTTGTGTCATTTTATAACTTAGTTACGTAATATAATTTGTTACTATTATTATTACTATTTATCATGGCCCTAACGCAGAAAATGCCAACCAAATCATAATATTTCTCCCATCCATTTGGCGGCCCTTCTGGCACCGGCGCCCCCTGTTGCGTCACCGCACCGAACATCGGTCTGAAACCGACTGAAACGCGAACGTTTGTTCCCGCTGTTCCAGACATCTCAGGAGAGTACGTGTACTCCGACACCACCCGGCACCGCATGGCGTTCGACATGGAGGCGAGGATCCCGGATAACAGCGAGGTGACCATGGCGGAGCTGAGGCTCTACCAGCGGGCCTCGCACCACAAGCGGCTCGCCGCGGAGAGGAAGAGCCACCGGCCCGTCAACAACGCCCGGGTCAGCATCTACTGGGTGGAGGTGCTGCCCGACGGCTCCAACCGGACCTCCCTTGTGGATTCGCGGTAGGGAGACGCGCCCGAGCAGCGCAACAAAAGAAAAAGTTGACACTCTCCTTCTTGACTCGTCGCCCTTATCGCGTTTCCACAGGTTGATTCCAATTCACGAGAGCGGCTGGAAGAGCTTTGACGTCACCCAGGCGGTGCTCTATTGGTCCAAGACGCAGCAGCAGAACACGCCCATGCACCTGGAGGTGTGGCTCGAGGGCGAGAGACCCGGCAGCTACGCCGCGGAGGTGGCGAGGAGCGTCCGCTTCACCACCCAGGAGCAGACCGGCAGCCCGGGGAGGCCCGAGCTCATCCTCTACACGCTAAGCCTGGAGGAGTACGGGTGAGCGCGAGAGCTTCCTGCCGCACACAGTCCGCTCGTGTCAGAGTGAAAATGACATGGTCCTTTTTATGTTTCCTAAGAAAGATATTTAAATACTTAAAGCTATTTAAATATAAACAAATTAATATTTAAGTTGTGTTGTCAAATAGTAGCATGAAGGAGAGTTTTTTTCAGCATTCTTTTTGGTCGACTTTGTCGTTCCTTTCAGGCTTCGACCATGTTAGCTTTCTGTACAGAGTTCTTTGAATATATTTGCTTTATTTTGAGCATTTTTTGTCTCAGTTCGAGTTCTTTTTAGTATTCTGTAGCTACTTTGACATTCTTCTTAGCGTTCTTTAGCCATGTTAATGTTCTCTGACGACGTTAGCGTTGTTTTCACTGTCGTTTGACTACATTTTTAGCTCATTTTGGACTCTGTTAGCATTGTTTCTACCATTCTTTGACTACATTAGTCACAGCTTCAATAATAACCAGATTCTGTGTTGGTAGCAGAGCAGTAGCTAAAAACATGTAAGGCCTTTGGCCCTCTCGCGTGACAACGGCACCCCAACCTCCACCTCTGCCTGAAATCCGTTAGCCTCATTTAGCTCACGTTCCTCACCGTCTCTCCTCCAGCTCCGGCGGCGACTGCGACGCGAGCCAGAGCAAGGACACCTGCTGCAGGGAACAGCACTTCGTCAACTTCCGCGCGCTCACCTGGACGCAGTACTGGATCATCGAGCCGGCGGGTTACCAGGCCTTCAGGTGCACCGGAGGATGCAAACAGCCCAAACGCAACTACGGCTACGGAGAGCGGCGGTGCGCGGTGTCAGACAGCGCCCCGCTGCCCATCATGTACCTGGTGAAGAAGGGGGACTACACCGAAATAGAGGTGGCCGAGTTCCCCAACATGATTGTGGAAAGGTGTGCGTGCATGCTGGACAACGTCTCTGTCGTATGAAGGCAGTAGTGGTTACGGACTTTTGGGGAAAATCACTGGGAAATTATAGTGGCTAATTTGGGGTTTTTTTTTACTAGGTTTTGTTGTATTTAATGTTTTTCACCAACTTGTCAAGTACTTTCTATTTAAATGGACGTTCGGAGGGGGAACCTTATTCCCCATCAGACGGAGGTGGCCAAGAATTACGCTCCAGGAAGAGTAGCACTACTTCAGCATATTTCTATTCAGGTCAAAGTCAAATGTAGCTGTGTTCCAAGAAATTACTCCAGAGTTAAAGAGCATTTGGTAAAACCGCTGCTGTTTGAAACATAATCAAGTATTTGATTATGTTTTTGAGCATTGCATCGTCAGAAGGACCAGAATGTGAAGCTTTATGGATATTTGGACATTTTAAGGACCAAAACGAAGATTATTCGTAGAAGTAACATCATCGCAAAATATCCAAATCAGATCAAAATAAATAAATAAACTATACATGTAAGTCATGACTCACCTCTGCCAGCAAACTCCATCTCCCTCCACAAGCACTTTTATAGATTTTGTAAGAATTGTTTCTTTGAAATATGAATTTATCTGAGTTGTGTTCACTCTAGTGCAATCATCCAGATCCAGTGTGATGCATCCCTTTTGTTAAAAAAAAAATAGCTGTATATATATATATATATATAATATGAACGAGTTTATGTGTGTAAAATAAAACATTTGTTCCTCACGATTCTCCTGCTGTCCTGGTTTGTCTGTCTGCCTCAACTCACATTCGTGATTGAATTCGAAGTCATGGTTGCAGCCGCCTGCGTCTTTCACCTTCAGGAAGCAAATCATCTCCGTAATGATGCATGTTATCCCGTCTCGGCTTGTAAGGCTTTATTTATTTATTATAATGTGATGTTTGCTCTCAGGGCCGGGGGGGGGGGGGGGGGGGGGAATCCTGTCACCAACTAATCTGCCTCTGATGAAGATCAATACAGCAAAGACTGTCAGCTGCCTCCTGTCTTACCTTTGCAGCCACAGCCTGGGTCACGAAAATGAGCTAATTCTTTGGGTCAGTGATTTCTGAGTTCTAGCTAATTCAAGCTATTTGATTTAGTTGATTCTAACTAATTTAGTCAGTTTTTAGCTAAATCTTTGGGTCAAAAAAATGAGATTTTGCTAATTCTAGCTAAGTCACTCATTCTAACTAAATTAGCTAATTTGCGATGTCGATCTAATTTAGCGCATTCCAGCTAATTTACTTCATTCTTCTATGCAATATAACTCAGGTTCAGTCATATTGGATTTATGAAGCTTTTAATTCTTTACAAAAGTTCCTGAATTGCATTTTTGGGGGAACTTTGTCTAGACATAAGGGTACTTTATTCGGCATAAGTACATAAGTGTGCTTTATTCGGCAACGTTCCCCCGCTGGTCATTGAGCCTCTGCTTCATCCTCTTACAGGTTTTCCTCCAACTCAAATCAGCCTGATGCTGTGCATCATCATAGGGTTGGTGGTTTTAGTTTGTTTTCCTTCACAGTATTGTATGACGTCACTCATATTCGAGCCAAAACTCTTAAGAGCAATGTTTTAGCCATAAGCTTTTTACCTTTTTTTTTTTCCTGCGGTTTCAGGAACTGACAGTCTGACAGGACAACTACTTTTTTCCCCCAAATTATCTGACCGTGACATTTGCTGCGCTCCTCCTGAGCACAGCAAAGACCACAGGAGACTTTCATCGTCACGAGTAAAATGTGTCTACTGTTGTTTCATACTCTTCGTTTTCAGATGATGGACTGAACAGAGATTTGTGAGATGTACAACTCAGAATTTAGCTAATTCAAGCTATTTGATTTAGCTGAATTCTTACATTTTACCTGCCTGCTGTGTTCCTTGGTGGTTGTGGTGCTGCTTGTTCTCCAACAGACCTTCAAGGTCTTCATAGAACAAGTATCTTTATGCTGAGCTGGAGAATTAGATCTCATTTTGAGGCTGTTTGTGGCTCAGATTTGTAATTTGAGGTGTCACAGTAACAAATACACACCACACTTTTCAGCTTCTTTCAGTTTGTTACCAAAACAAAATTTCAGTGAATTTTTTTTACACTTGCCAAGCCCCAATCAGATCCAAATATAGTGAAAACAGGCCAAATGGGTAATATAGCTTAGAAATAAAATCATATTTTAAGCAAAATTTCTACAAATATAAATTAGAAATGGCACAAAAATATTTTCAAAAAGTGGTTTTTATTTCAATCATGATGGTCCACATTCCTCATTCAAATTTTTTAAATATTTTGTTTTGTTTTGGAGTATTCATAAAATTTCTACTTCGTTCTCTAAATATTACAACATTCTTCTCATAATCAAGAAACAAATAAACCAACAAAAAAAAAAAAAAAAAAAAAAAACCTCATAGCCTGACTAACTTCTTGTCGTAGAGTTGACTTGAATTCAAAGTCCAAATAAATACAAGCTGTGCCTTGGGCATGCTGAAGTCACTACGAATTATGAAAACTCATAGCATTGATGGAGAAAAAAAATTGTTTTTAAAAAAATTAAATAAGACAAAAGTGTTAACTGATAAAAACCCAATCTCTTTTGTATGAACACTGGGACTGACGTCTGCGATTCCAAACATCAGGATTGAAATTGTTGGGACTTATTGGTAAAATTGGATCGGAGTGGTGGGAATTTTTCCCCAACGGCAATCGAGAATTGAAAGCTCATCAGGGACCGTATTGAATCAAATCAGTTTATTCCTGTCTTTTTCCATAAGACAAAAAAAAAAATACATGTATATAAAAACTATTTTAAGTTTAGAACTCAAAATACAACCATTAAATGTAAAGGAACACATTTCAAAATGTCGGTTTAGTACTAAAATAATAATAATTAAAAAAAAAAAAAAAAGTCAGTTTTGTTCAACGTCAAGCCGTTAATTCAAATTTTGCATTCTGCTCCACAACCATAACCTGCACAAACTCTCCAGGCATTTACAGTCAAGTTGGAGGGACGACCTTTAATTATTTATTACAGTGTTAACATTCATGCATGACTAAAACAATCAGAGAAAACAAACAGCTGGGAACCACTGGATTAGTCCAGGCTAACTTGACAGCATGTCCAAGCTGGGAGGGGATGAAAAAAAACCAGAAGAGATGTCGGGTGTGAAGACAGTCTGAGCCGGTTGGGTATGGAGAGGGAAAGCTGCCCTTATTGCAAAGGCCACAGGGTCACCAACATGAACGGGTTTCAGCGCTCAAACTGTTGGTGATGCTGTTGGGCCCTTTAGATTTGCTGGTGAATCTGAACTGGACGAACTGAAGAAGGGAAAGCAAAATGTGTGAAGTTGCGATTATTTGTGCTTCAGTGCTCGCCGTGTCTCAGAGGACTACTGCAGTGACGGAGCAGCTGATGGAACCGAGAAAAGATCCTGAGAATGAGGTGGAGTCAACGACGGAGGGTTAGGGCCGTTGTTTACGGAAAAAAAAATTTAAATAATGGTAAATCTATAGGTTTAAAAAAAAAAAAAAAAACCCAAACTTTCCAAGAACAAAAATGGAAGTTTCATAGCTAGAAAAGTCAAAAATTTGGAAGGAAAAAAAAAAAAAACCCCAAAACATTTCTGAGCTTGAAGTAAAAATTTCAGGAAGAACGTTAAAATTATGAGATGAATCTCAAGTTTTCTAGAAAAAAAAAATAAAGAAGCACATTCAGGTTTTAAAAGTAAAACATCTTCAACTTTGGGAGGAAACATTTCCAAGTTTTTTCCTGCAAAATATCTGAGATTAATCAACATCTCAGAATTTCAAGCAAATTTTCAAACTCAATTTTTTTTTTCCCTAGAAAATGCAACATTTCAATCTAAAATTTTCTAGAAGGGAAAAATTGAGTTTATCCTAGCAAATTTTTTTTCTAGAAAATTTCTCAGATCTCCTAATTTTCAAGTATAACAAATTCTCAAAATCAGAAATCTTTTTTTTTTTTTTCCCCCCCAAAGAAAAATCTTAAGATTTAATTTTTTAGATTTATCTATACAATGAGTTTCTGGTAGAAATGTATTTTTCTCTCATATCCGTAACGGCCCCAACAAGCCGTAAGATTCAGTGCACACACACAAAAAATATAATTTAAAAAGAAAAAAAAAAAAAAGAAAAAGGCATAATGGAGTATAAAATGGCTTTGCTTTCTCCTGAAAACAGCTTAGCTGAAATACTTTCTAAAATTTATTTACAGCGAGAGAATGGAAACATGCGACGCGGCGGCATCTTTTGTTTCTTCAAAGGTCATTTACTCACCTTTGACATAAATGAAAGCCATAAGCCGGGATGAATGTAAAAAAAGCAAACAAGTAGTTTATTGTAGGTCTATGATATTACAAGTTTGATGGTGGGAACAAATAAAGGAAAAAAAAAGAAAAGTCATTAATCTACCATCATCTGTTTAACTGTTGAACATTTAAGCGCGGACATGAACAGACTACTGATAGAAGCTGTCCTGCTTTCCTGTTTATGACAATCGTCACATTTCTTATGTTTGACAAACTACATAGAAGAAAAAGAATATTTACAATTTGTAATAAAAAAAAAAATCAAAGCAATCACAGCACAGATAAAATGCACAACCCTGAAGAACAAATGGGAAAAAAAATTAAAAAAAAAAAATCAGAAATTGCCCCACTTCTGTTTCCTGTTCCTGATTTTACAAATTTGTTTTAAAAGCATGTCATTTAAAAAGTGGTTGAGGGGGATTTTTGTTTTTTAAATGTACAAGAAAAAAAAACAAACAACAACAAAACAAAAAAAACAAAAAACAAAACCCAAACAGTGTCTGAATGACACAGAACCCACAATCAAATAGACTTTATAAAGCTCTGATTACGTTTTCTGCTTCCTGCTCTCCTCTGGTGGAATGTTCTGGATCCAGATCAAGTCGCCTCGCGCCGTTTTGGAAGTCGGTGGGTTTTCGACCGTTAAAAGTGGGTTTTAGGGGAACAAAGTCAAACAGTAAAGGGGGAGGGTAGAGGGGGGGATGTTCCGTGGCTAGTGGTGGGTTCTCAGTGTCGGCCACCAGTCCATAAGAACAACTGTCTTAGTAATATCCAGGCTGGTACTGCTGGCTCCAAGGTTTCTGGTTCCAGAACTGCAAAACAAAGGTCAGAGTTAAAACTGGACCAAGTCTAAAGAATGCGCTTTTCATTTCTGGAAAAAAATGCTGCATTAAAAACACAAACGTCAATGTATTTCATGTGATAAATTAGCACAAAGTACTTTGATATCTCCATGTAAAGTGCAGAGCAATTCACTAGGGCTGGGCGATGTATCGAGAATACTCGATATTGCGATATTTTCAATTCACAATAGTTAAAATGGCTACATCGCAACCATCGAGTATAAATTGTCGATCAAATAATAAACGGTGGTTGATTAGCTAATTTAAACAGCTGTTTTGCTGATGCTCCGTCGGTTTGTGTGTAGGTCGCCTTTTTTATTTTAAAGCTGAAACAAAACGCACCTCATTCCACACCACATCTATATGTCAAGTTTGTCAAAGTCAAGCACAACTGGCCTACTTCCCTCTCCCTCGCCATTTATTTTCTTAGTTAAAACTTATTTCTCACCTTGTTATCTAGTTATTATTGTGTAGACGGTTCATAGCCAAACACGGCATCTCTTTTTATATGAGCTGACATTTAAGTCTAGCAGGGAAATGGGGGCGGGAACCTGAGTGGGTGACATCATGCTGCAAGGAGTCCAGCTTAAAATATCATTGGAGCTTATTGAAGAGTATCGTGAATCGTGATACAGCAAAAATATATCAGGACATTAGATTTTCCTCATCTCTCCCAGCCCTACAACTCACTACATTAAGCTTCATTTTTTTCATAAAAAGTTTGATTTGTTTTGAGGTGCCCTGAAGATGCCCGTTTCAAATGGGAATATTCAGGAGCAGGATTTGTGTTTGAAACATTATGAATGCAGTTATAGCCATACGGTTACCTACAAAATTAATATGTAGATTCTTTAATAATAATTTGTCATTTACCATAATAGTACCACAAAATATTGCAATAAAATTTTGAGTCCATATTGACCAGCCCTTTATAGACTTAATGGTTCTGTAGAAAGCAAGAGGTTCAACTTGCAAATGTCACAGCAAAAAGGGAACAGTGGCGATCAAAGTAAACTCAAAGATAAACTCTGATCTGTCATATTGAAGTTTGTTGATAAAATGCGACAGAATAAGAAAACCTTTAAGGGAAACAAGTGCTTTATAGCAGCTGTTTCATTTGAACAGAACTTCTGCTGTACTAACATGACTGGACACTAGGGGGTGCACCAACTGCAGATTTCTAACCCACCACTGACTTTAAAAGCCTATTTTCTAACGGCTCTTTGCTGTACAAAGCTGACATCACATCCGCATAAGCACAATGTAAACACCGTCTTATTTGAGGTCTTCACTAGAAGCATGGAAGAGTAATAAAACGAAATAACACAGAGACCTTAAAGAATGAACCTGAACTTGAACTGACACCAGAGCTGCCCTATTAAGCTACGGAGTTGTTGTTCCTCCTAGTTCAGAAGCAAAGATCCCAAACTGTAATCTCCTCTGTTATTTGGTCTCTGACAATAACGACAATGAACACACATAATATACTTGAAAATAAGTACAAAATAAGGTAAAAACATTGTCTCCCACACAGGAAACTGTTAATCCATCCATTAGAATAGATTAAAATGTTTAGATACTTAAATAGCTGATTTTTTTTTACAAGAAAAATGTCCGAGAATATCGCCTACTAGCATAAGGTAAAGTTAGCCACAAAGTAAAACTCAAAGTACATTCACATACCTGTGAATGTATAACGAGGCGTACATCTTAAAACCAGCTTACTTGTTGGGGCTTCGGATTGACGTATATTACTAATTATTACATTGGCCAAGTCCTGCAAGCACCGAGTGTAAAATGTCATTTTCAATAGACCGGAAACCACCGAGCTGCTTTTCCCCGAACGAGGAAGTTGATGTGCAAAGAGGCCATTCTGTATTTGTCAATACGATTTTGTCTGAAAAGTTGGTAACTATAGCAACAAAGTCTCCAAGTTGGTAGAGTATCTATGCCCGAGGAGAAGTGACCTAGCAGGGTGGGATCACTGGATAAGATTGTTTTTTTTTTGTTAAAAGTATGATCTGATCAGATATCCCAAAATGAAGGCTGATTCATTGTTGCACCCTCTAGTCATGGACACCTCTATGACGTCAAAGCTGGAAACACTGACCCCTTGCTGCCAGCTCTGGTTGAAGGCCTGAGCCTTGTCCATGCCGTTCCTGTTGCCAAAGCCACCGCTGTTCCTGTTGTTGCCATAGTTGTTCTTCTGCCCAAAGTTTCCACGGCCGCCTCCTCTCTGCTGGAACTGGACGGAGAGAGAACACGCAAAACGTCAGCACATCTACAGATACCTCATGATAACATTGTGAGGAGGACACCTACGTGGGCGGGGGGCCCTCTGTTGGCGTTGCGGTTCATGTTTCCTCCACCTCTGTTCATCTGACCCCCTCGGCTCATTTGACCTCCTCTGTTCATTTGGCCGCCGCGGTTCATGGGCCCTCCTCGGAGTCCCATCCCGCCTCTCATGGGCCCGCCTCTTGGGGATCCGGCTAGGCTGGGGATGGGGCCGCCGCCCCGGCCGAAGCTGCCGGGCCGGGGGAAGCCGCCCCTGAAGGCTGGTGGAGGTAGAAAGCCGCGAGGAGGACGGTTGAAGCCGCCGCGTGGGCCAGGGCCTGAGGAGAGAGACAAGCCGCCATAAGCTGACTTCTAAAACCAGCAAACGTCTCCTTTCCGGCTGATCCTACCTCCTCTGAAGTTGCCTCTGTTCTGGAAGCCTCCACGTCCGCCACCACCCCTTTGTCCCTGTCCGCTGCGACCAAACTGGTTCTTGCCTCCCCGGCCGCTGCCGCGAGGGCCGCCTCCTCCGCTGCCGCCTCTTTTCGGAGTCGTGCTTCCCTGGTTGGGTTTCTTCTCAGCGGGCAAGGCCGTCTTGCTCTCCTCTTTGTACTGCTCCAGCAGCTTGGTGGCGTCGTCCTTTGGCAGCTCAGCATACGTCACCTCGCTGAAGCTCTCCCCTTCTTCCGGCAGGGCGTAGAACCCTGGAAGGTCAACCAATCGGCATCGGTTAGGAACGGAAGAGCTGCTGTTAAGGTGAAAAGTGAGTGAAGAAATTTCACCTTTCATTTTGAGCAGCGCATGCTCAGGCACTTCCTTGCCATCACTCTCAACCTTCTTCTGGACCCTCATCTTGTATTCCTCGTCTGTGGGGAAGACGACCACAGCCTTACGTTGGAAGCCAGCAAACAGACACATTTTCCTCTTCTGGCCCGGTGCAGATAAGTTAGTCTGAAAAGAGGAGAAGAAAAATTTTATTTGCCCTTTTAGTTTATGCATGTTTCCAACTCAAATTTAAGGTTTTAATACAATTCTGAATGAAACTTAAGAATTCTCCACAGAAATGTATACACTTTGTGAAAGCAACTGGTCATAAATCTGCATTTATCCATGACATAGAAAAAAGGAAGCTAGCTAGCAAACATACACTTTCTATCTAGAAACTAGCTAAGAAAACTATAGCTAGCTAGAGTATATCCTATAGCAAGGTATAGCTGGCTAGCAAACTATTTTGCTAGTTGGTAGGCACTCTAGCAAGCTAGTTTTTTTAGATAGATAAGTTAGCTAATAAGCATACCTCTTCTAGTTGCTCTAGATAGAGAGCTAAACTAATGCTAGCTAGAAAGCTAGCTGGAAGACTCAATAGAAGGTCAACTTTAAATATGAGTTTAAGACATTTTAAGCCTTAATTTTACATACATAATTTTAAAGATAAGCAGGCAGCCCAGCTCTGACCAGTCAACTTACATGATCCAGAATGTAGTTCCTCTTCTTGCGAGCAGCAATCTCGATGAATTTGCCCAGGAACAGTGGAGCTCTTTGGGAAATGGCGCTCAGCTTAGTGATGTCCTTGGACTGGCGTTTCAAACTGTTGATCTGCAGTCAAACGAGGCAAACGGTGATTAAAATCTCAAAGTGAAATCTGGAGGCAGCGCTGGCTTTCTGACAGTACTGACCATCATCTTGTCCACAATAGTGTCACTGCTCAGGATGTAGTACTTCCCAGGGTTCTGCTGGACTTGGTTCTTGACCCATGTAGTTTTGCCAGAGCCAGGCAGACCAACCATCACGATGATCTACAAACAAGATGACAGTCAGATGCAAACAACAAAACAGAGTAAATCCTCCCCTGACGGGGTCCTGTACTGACCTCGCAGTCGGCCTTAGTCTGGGGTCCCTTTAGCCCCCTCACTCGCTCGCTGACGGGGATTTGCTGCAGGAAGGTGTAGCCCTCTGGTGTTGGGAAGTACGGCGCCTCCAACTGACCAAAGTTAAACTCCACAGCGCAGTTGCGACAGATGACATGTGGGAAAAGGGCTTGGCCGTTTAAGCAGTCCTTGCGGACCCTGAAAGCAACGGCTGGCTCCCCACCGTTCTTGGCGAAGGACAGGACCACCTCCTCGCCCTCAAAGTCCTACAAAGAAATAAAACACTTTTTTTTTTCTTCCCCCAATTAATTTAAGACATTTTAAGGCCTTCATTTTAAATGAAAGAATTTGGACAAGTATGAGCAGAAATGTGTCACACACCACTTGCTATTGCTTTTGACTCAACTAATGAATCCAGGAAAGGTAGATTATTTTATCTTTTGCTCATCTTACCGTTAGCTAAAATGATCTGTTGATCAAAGTGTTGGGAGTGGAAATGGGCGACCAAGAATCTGCTTGATCATTTCATGAGAAACATGAAATGATGTATCATTTTTACATTTCCAACTTATTCTAAACATTCTTGGAAGTGTTGTCTTACAATGAGGCAGCAGATGACATCGTTCTCCTCATACGTTTCCCCAAAGTCTTCAGTCACGCAGTTGGTGGTCTTCTTGCCTTTGCAGGAGTAACCATAGGAAAACTCTTCCTCACCTGAACAGTGAGAAAAAAAATTAAGTATATCATGATTACTTAAAAACCGGAAGGCATTTCTCCCTTATTTAGCAACAGCTGGCAACACTGAACAGAACGTAAGCAATTAAATGTTTATTTCACTGCTAGCCTTTCGTCAAGTTGTATTACTGTCATTAAAATCTAAACAAAACTTTTTAATCAAGCCAATCAGGACTGACCCAGCAGCAACGTCCCAGTTGACAAGGACCATCCAACCTGCACATCATGGATTTCCAAGTTCTTGCTGGAAATGTGCTTCACTGAAATCTTCTCTGTGAGCTGGAGTCATAAAATCAAAAGTGCCAAGTTTGAAACACCACACAGCCAAGTGTCTTAAAAGAGCAAAAATAAACAGAAGAGAATTCGTACACTTTCCTCAAACCACTTTGAAGATAAAAACAATCCACTTGAACCAAAGAAGACAGTTACAAATCACTATTATAAATACAAAGTTCATCACAGTAAATGAGTTATAATATTCTTCATAGAAGGGACAACAAACTAAAACATAACACGATGTTATATTTTAAAATGTCTCTTTCACACCCTTTACACCTGACTGGTCTAAGAAAATAAAACAAACCGTAATTAAAAAAAAAAAAAAGATAAATAAAAAAAATATTCCCAAACTTTAATTGTTCATTCAATGTAACCTTTCTGCTCAAATTAAGAGCTTAAACACATTAAAAGTTACAAAAGAAATCTAAAAAAAAAAAAAAAAATTTTGCTGAATCTTACCAACTTAAAATAAAAGTTTGGTATGATTCAACTTCAGACAGTGAGGGGGAAAAGTCTTTTAGCTGCATGAACGTATATGGTTTTAACTGAAAATTTAGGCTTTTAATCAAACTGTGCAATTCGAATATCGATCACTTTCAAAGGACTTTATACAGAAATAAAAGCATGTCCCAAACCTTAACCAAGCTTTAGAATTTCAAGTGTACAAACCCCAAAAAACAAAAAGAAATATTGGTAGTGATGATAGTTATTAACCTTCATCTCAAAGCAAGCTTTTCCAGAGTTCACCCCATATGTTCCCTTTCCTCCAGACCACAGATAAGCAAAGCTCTCCATGATGAGCGATGAAGCGCTGTAGCGATCTCGGGACACCTTAAAGTGCAGGTCACAGTTATCTAGAACAGACAAAAAGAAATCAAACCCCATTTATAAATGTGTTAGTTGATGCATAAAGCATCTACATGCTGAATCAGAATCGGTGAGATGAAGAGAAAACCTACAGGTGTCCAAGCAGACTTTGGTCTCATCACACTCTTCGTCTTCTTCCTCCAGCGGCGGTACGGGAGACTTAAATGAGGCGCTGAAAAAATAAAACGGCAGCAAGTCAATTAGAAGATTGGAACTTGAGCGCAGCTGCAATGAATTTTCATGATGCAGTCGGGACCGCTTGCTGAGAGATAGTGGGAACAGAAAGTGGGAAGCCAGACGAGAGAGGGCCAAGAAAAGGACATGAACTGGAAAATGAGCCTTTAACCTTTTCTGACAGTGGCCTGTGTTGTAGACCTGGGCAGGTAACTTACCTTGGAGCATCCAGCGAATTCTAAAAAAAAAAATAAATGTGGAGAATACACAAAGAAAAAGCACTGCAGCTGGTCTTATTGAGCAAGGCTGAAGGATAAAACTGTTGGTAGCCATCTTGCTTTCAGTTGAGTGCGTTTGTGTCCTTTGGGCTGCTGTGGAGACGGCCACGACTCCAGATGTCTAACAGAGTCATGCTTGTTTTTACTGCAGCGAGTGTATTTAAACACCGATTGCAACTTCTGGACCCATTCAGATAGATTGAGAATGGTTTTAGCTGATGGGAACCACGTGTGTTGGTACCACTGGTAAAGATGTAAAAAGGGTTTAAAGTTTTAATGTTCAGTCAAGCAGAAAGGGCTGAGCTTCTCATGTTGCATTTTTTTTTAGCTGCACATGCATCTTTTGCAACAAATGATCAAACGTTCAGTGAAGAGATGAATGTTTATTTTATTTAGAGAATAAAAAGCATTAAATCCATTTTAGACTATGTGTTTTTCTCAATTCAAAAGGGAATTAGTTTATTTGCATATTTAAATTCCTCTCGTTTTGTATAAAAAAAAGCTCAAATGGCTAATGAAAAATGTGTAGAATAATCTTTTACTACAATAATCAGTAGTCATCTTTCTAGGATATCAATAATTGACAGAAATGTCAATATTTTGTTAAAAAAAAAAAAAGCATGCAATTTACATGAATTTGTTCAAATTATAGATAAAGTGCATTACAAGCCTGGCGGGTCACCAGGCTTTTCTTGCTCCCCCACCAGGCTGAGCATCGTTTATTTCTTACAGGGTTTTTTAAATACACCAGTAACAGCAAAGCCTGGTTAAAGAGTCTCGGTTTAAGCAAATGGAACCATAATGAGAACATAGTCAGTATGTTTATTCACCGTCTACATGCCAACAACTTGAGCTGATAAAGTGACTAGCCAGATAAGCAACAAATTTTGTAATTGGGGCAAAAAACTAAAGCGCAGAAATGATTAAAACGTTTTTTTCTTTGCCTTTAAGAGTTTTTCTTCCAACTTTAAAAATGTAGCTCAAAAACACAGTAAGCCACTGGTTGGACCGCTGTAACATGTTTTCAGAGGGAAACCCAGAAATTATATACTTCTCAAAAATAAAAAAAAATGTTACTGCAAGTAAAAGTTGAAATTATTCTTAAAATTTTAACACCTTTACCAGGAGTACCAACAAAATGGCTCAAGTCAAAAGTATGAATAGAGGGAGCAATTAATCTGTGCTGCAGTTTCTACATTTCTTCATAACCAGTTTTTAATCTTTTTTAAAAAAAATCAGATTCACCCACAAACAGAACTGATTTCCTAACGTGTTGGGGTAGAAAGTGGAGGTGTCTATATTTGCATTTTCAACACAATGACTTAGATCTCCACAACTGTGTTTGAGGGTGACGACCATGTAGCAAAAAACAACAACAAAAAAAGCTAGCTGTAAGATGTTACAGCAGAAGTTGTTGCAGAAATTTAGACCCACCCCTAAGACCTCACATTCAATAATACATTTTTTTTTTAAGTCTCCATATGTATATTCACTTTTGCCCGTTGATCCTTCTGTGTATTGCAGCAGCAGCGCAATGAAAACAAAACAATAAAAAAATAAAATACACTGACCAGGAAGAGTAGGTACATTTACACACACACACACACCCTTACATGCAGGCCATGCGTGATGTCACCTATGAGGGAGGAGGGGTAAAGAAGCCACGCCCATTCACACAGGGAGCCGCACCATGAGGACTGACGACAGGATATGATACAGAAATAGCATTTGAACATCATACAGTCAGTGAAATTAAAACAAAAGTAGACTACTGCGAGGAAAAAACGATGGACGACCAATAGCGAGCTCCTCCGTGGGAATTGACCTACATTCTTGAGAGCTAGCCCTGTAGCTGTGGACCCCTCATCCCCTCGCCTCTCAGCTAAACCCTGACTTATTTAAAAATTGAACTAAATAAAGGTATACATCTGATACTTTCACTGGGATCTACGACAGCAGCGTCGTATTACCTTGAGGACACAACGGGCTTTCTAAATAAAATAAAAACAATAAGTGGCATGAGGAACAGATGTGGAAATTCATAGAAGTCATATAGATGCACTTCTGCTACAGAACTGCAGCCACCACAACTTCCCCCCAAACCCCCCAAAAAAAGACAAGACACACTTGTGAGGTGGGCACTGGAAGACAGTAAACGGTAAGGCTCTTTACAGCTTAAGTTGGGGGATGACCCTCAAAATACATGTGTGGAAAAAGTTGTGTAGTTATACTTTTCAATAAAGAAAAAACAACAACAAAAAATAGAGGATTCTGACCTCTTGCTAGACAAGTGCATTGGCACTTAAAGCCAATACAAGTCAACAAAGCTACGCATGGCGCTTCAGGGATGCCGAAGGCCATATTCGCTCTGTCCCGTCCTTACCAGCTGTATTTGTTCTCTTCAATAAACTCAAAGTAGCCCCTTCCATGTTCCTCCCGGCGTCTCTTAACACCCTTCTTATTCTTCTGATCAGCATTCGTGTCTTTGTCCGCATCCCCTTTGAAAATAGAACAAAGATATAGAATGAGGTGCTCCTTTTTTTTTTTCTCTTTTTTTGAGACAGAGAGAGAGAGGTCGGACTGGCAGTGGGGGTTTTGAGCCCACGAAGCCCGTTCATTAGTTACACTTGTGTCCACCATCAATCAGCATTGCTTTAAGAAGAGGCGAAGCCTCGTGGGTTACACTTAAAAACAGCACAATATGTCATGAGTTGGTAACAGTACTTAAGACCAGGTAGTATTTAGAACATAAACTGGTCCAAAATGGACAATAAAGAGAGGTGTTTACTGGGGCTGGAAAGTAAAAAAAAAATAAAAATAAATAATCTAAATTAAGGAATAACCCTGAGATACAGGGGGTGGTAAAAATACAAAATGTATTCTATATTTTAAGAGGGTCTACAGTTATCAGGGATCAATGCATCATGCAAGAAAACCTACCTAGATCTGGATTAACTTGACCTCCCTTGTGTTTTAAAACTAACTGACTCTCGTGATCCGGTTTTCTGCACGGCCGAGACGAAACACGGAAACCAGACTGTTCGATGTCGCTTCGTTCTCGAAGCGCAGGTTCAGGTTAGCCACTTCAGAAATTCCCAACCTGGTCTGATTCAAAGCCGAGTGTGAGGTTGGTCAGAAGGTTGCGAACTTCTGGGAGTAAAGGTGGAATTAGTGTGTGACAAAAAATATGTGATGAACTCACACGCACCACAAAAGTGGAAGCAAATAAAACAAAATGCTTTGTTATGAATGAAAATCAACACATGCACAGACCAGTAGCTGCTCAAAATTTAAAAACCAGCAAATAATTTTTAATTTTTGTGGCATCTCCATGTCAGGGCTTCAGGGTCCAGAATATTCTGGCAGTTTTAAGTGTCAGTCACTTTGTTAAAACAACCTTAAATTACTGAAGTTGGCTTTTAATTCAGTAAAGTTTTTGACATCTGGACAAACTAATCAGTTCAATTCTATAATATTCAAAAAGATCAGTATTGGATTACTCTATGTGGTGCACAGCTCATTAAAAACTATAATCAGCATTACCTTCATTCCACAAATAGATCAATAAAACCATTCAATGATTCGGTTTTGATTTAGTTTAAAATCCCAAAATAAGCTGAAATTTTCTTGAATTAGTTTTTTTAATTAAATGAATTTATTGGCATCAGCAGGTTTTCTGAAAGATGTGTGGTTAATAAAGGGAGTCCTCCAATTATTAACCAGAATAAAAAGTCTTCTCCAATACTTTGATAAAGTTTTTATCAAAGTATTTTTTCTTCTAGAAAACTGAAGAAAAAAAATGACTTCAATTTTCAATACTGCCTGAGTGGCACATTTTACATAACTTCTACATTCACTTTATAAAGTATTCAGATACTCAGAGATAATTTTGTTTTGGCTTTGATGTTTAATTCAAACCTTGGAAAAACCACAGCGCCCCTTACATAAGATGAAGACTGATAAGATTTCATCCGTTTAAAACAAGTAGCGGTTGTCCAGTCGTATATATCTGCAGTTTTACACATGCACAGCTTTAAGTATGCCATTTCAAAAGCAGTATACTCGTAATTATCTAACATAAAAGTAAAAATTGTGGGGGGGGGAGGGGGAGATAAAGTAATACGAGATGAATCTGGGCAGAATGAAAGAAGATGATAAAGACGGACTCTCGCTTCAGAAGAGCAGGAGTTAGCAACCCAGCAGAAATAGGAAATTCTGTTTCACACACAACGTGAAATAAGTTAAGTCTACATTTAGCCAGTTCACATTCATTTGAACCCAGAGCTCTCATTTATTGCCAGACATCATGGTTGGGAATCTCTGAAATGGCTAACAGGCTTAGCTTACCGCCAGACACAAAGAGAATGACGCTCACTAGCATGCTAACCCCTACCGAAAACGAAACAAAAAGTAGTAAACGTAGTAAACGGTGGTCATTGAATGTCTAAGAGTTGGTAAAATATTTTAGATAACACAACTCAAAAAGAAAAAAACGTAACTTATGCTTTGGGAACGTCAGCCACGTCGAGATACTACGCGCCATAAAATATGCTAACCGAGGATGCTAGCTTGCTAAGTGTTAGCGTCGACCGCGGCCTAGTGGGGCTCACGCTGTGACTCAACATGGACGCTGAGCGCTGAACGCTTTCAAATCTAACCGGCCCCATCCCTTCATCGAGGAAAAAAAAAACAAAAAAAAAACGGCATCCAGCCACGGCCCATACAACCAGGCATTTTCCCGAGCAACTCTCTGTGACTCACCCTCTACAGCGTTGTCTCCGGGCTCACCATCTTCAATTTTTTCCATGTCGTCCACATCCGCTTTGAGCATGGGATCCATTTCATCGTCCTCATCCCCGTCCCCTCCGTCTTCTCCCTCACCCATTTCTTCGTCCTCGGCGACGCCGTTGCCGTCGTCCTCCTCCTCGTTTTCTGCTTCTTCCTCGTTGGCTTCCATGCTCTCCTCGACTGGGCCTTCGCCTTCCCCTTCGCCTTCCTCTTCTTCTCCCATTCCCTCTTGGTCAACAGACTGGTCGAACCCATCATCTACCGAGCCTTCCTGAGCCGTCGAGGTGTCCCCGGCGAGGGCCTCTTCGTCCAGCGCGGCCTGCAGGCGATCCATCAGCTCGGCCTTCAGCCCCTTGTCCGAGAGATTTCGCTTTTTCAGCTCGTCCTTCAGCTCGTTAACTTTGAGCTTCTTCACGTTAATGGTGCTCATTTTTATTGGGAAATGACAAAAGGTTAAAATTCGGTAATTAATAAATAGTAAGTCGTCCTTTGTTAATAAATGTAGCTCGAAGCCACGCCAAATGTCACCGGCTGTACAACCAATATCTCAACGGCAGAGAGCTGAGCCGAGGCTGCGCCAGAATGAGGAGGAGGGAGGCGAAGACTACCGTAACTACACAGAAAGCAGCGCAGCTCGATATCTGTTGCTGTGATAAATCCTTTCGCAAATAGACGTGATGTGGAAAAAGCGGGTCAACGCGTGGTCCGTACAAAGAAGTAATTGTTTTAAAAACATCAAATCAATCAACAGTGATTGTATTTTAACCAGAAGGAAGATATCGCGCCTTCCGTCACATCGTAAACACAAACACTATATTACGGTATGTGTGAATGGGGATATTCTCTGGAAACAAAGGAGCTTTTAAACAAATCAAATACGCGTTTTGTTTGGGAAAATCGCAAGAAAAATAGTGTTAGCATAAGAACAACGAACTAATACATTTGAAAACTACTACGCCATACTATCATTCTATAGACCATTTACTTTTGGAGACTTACGAAATCAAAGAAAATCTATAGGTCTCTAGAGAATAAACAAAAAAAAGTTGAAAGTTGCCACTCGAAAGGCAACTTAAAAAATACATATATTTTATCTTGTTCCTGTTTATTTAATAATCTTTACAGTAAAATTTTTAAGTAAGCCCCAAAATTCTATGGAGAGAAAATGGTCTCAAAATACCGGTGAGCGAGTAATACTGGATTTGTAATCCGTGCAAGACGCTTTGTGTGTAACTTTGCATAGTTATATCTGTGAAACATAATTTGTAAACCGTTAAAATAAATAAATGACTGTACGTAACTCCAGGTCCTTGTAAATATGTATCCAAATGCACACAAACTATTAAATTGCGAATACAAAATAAAAGTACACACACACAAACACAATTATTACAAACATTACATTTCTACACAGATTTATTTATTTTTTTTTCATTTTTTTTTTACCTCCAGCCTCACAAATCGGATAATTACGAATTTAAACCTACACTTGCGTACAGACAAAAATTAAACTTACGCGTGGATCAAGTTACAAGCGCACGAGGACTTTTTGAGACTTATTTCACGCTTCCAGGGAACGTCAGTGATGCGTTTAAATGCTGGTGGAAAGCTGGGTCATCTGGGTTTTACTCGGAGTCTAGTGGTTTTTTGTCGCTGTGCCGGTGGACTTCTCTCGGGAGTAAGCAGAAGTTAAACCTGCTCGCTTTGCTCTCCGGTTACAAGTAATTTGAAATAATTTCATGTTACGTTTTATTTGTCTGGTAGTTTGATACGCCATCCTCCTCATATTTTCCTGTTTGCGGGAGCTAGTGTCTATGTGAGCTATGCTACTTTAGCCGTTTGTGGCTAACTCCTTGGGGTTTTTAATGTCACACTTCAGCACAGTATCTTTAATCCATTAAAAATCATCTCCGCGGTGTGGTTGTTATAATCCCTGTTCTAACAGGTTCCAATCAAATTCCTCAGTCACGTTGCCGATTTATTATATTTGTGCAATGTGTGAAATATTCTGATATGCCATTTACTTTGTTATATTTGCCTAATGAATATAATAACGTTGAATAAATTCCCTTTTAATTCTAATTGACTGAATTTGCAACATCTGACATCAACTTCCACACAGGTCAGAGCGGCTGACTAATGGACGGAGGTCTGGTGTCGTTTTTACTTACTGGAGGATCAGGACCCCTCTGATCCAATGGAGCTGGTCCAGGAACACACTGACCCTCTACAACAGGGCTCCCCAAATCCAGGCATGCACACCTGGTGTCCTGCAACATTTAGCCATGCTCCTGTTCCAACACACCTGAATCAAATGGCTGCTGAGGACAGTCAAGTTCTCCAGAGTCCTGCTGATGACCTCACCAGCAGGTGTGTCAAAGCAGAGACATTTAAAAGTTGGAGGACACTAACCACAAGTAATGTGTGTATGCAAGTAAATGCGCTTGCAATTGACTGAAAGTTTGTGCCGCAAGCCTTCAACTCCAGCTCAGGAAGGGGATGGTTGCACAGCTACCTGAAGTTAACAGCTTAATGCAAAATGTCCTTTTAATCAACTTGGAGAGACTGAACAAAAGTGCACGCCGCACTGCTTAGATTTTTATTAGTAAAAAATATACATATATATATTAGAATGGCTACACATTTCTGCATCATGTTTCCTGCTGCTTGTGTTTTCAACGCCGCGTTTCTTGCTCCAGTGTTTGTCTGTGGTGTTTGCTCTTTACCGCCCCCCCGAGGCCTTCAAGGTGAACGGGAAAAGCGCTCCTCTCCTCTCCTCTCTCGCGCTCACTCCTGTTCCGCCGCCCTGCCGTCATCACACGGCAACCTGCCTGCACTCGGCGTCTCCAGCCGGTCGACTTTGGCAAAGTTTTTCCTCTCCCAAAACTAACATGAGTCAGCGGCGTTTGTTTTTGACTTTCGGAGGTCCGTCCGGGTTAATTAACAACGCGGCCCGCCTTTGTTGGAAGGTCTTTTTAAATATTTACAAGTTATGTCCTCTGTGACTGGAAGCGGGGAGAAATTTGCCGCCGCAGTCCGAGGAGCGCGCTGGGTAAATGCGATTTATTTATGGTTGGGAAAACATTATAAAACCCGAAGCTGGGAGGTTGATAAATTTCTTTCTTAATTCTTTCTTTCTATTTTTTTTTCAAGCTAAGGTTCCACTTGGGGGGGGGGGAAGAAATCATTAGGGTGTGGTTACAGTTGCCCACGTCGATTGATATCTAATTTGCCTCTCCGCCGAAGCCCGCACTCATCCTCTTCTCGGTGATTTATCCCTCACAGAACCCAGAAGTGCAGCATCACTGCGACTCCGGCGGCTCGTCTTCGCTCTGCAGCCGGACGCGGTGCCAACCGGAGGAGCGCCCCGCTCCCGAGGGCTCCGGGGGCCCCACCGGGGGGGACCCGCACGGGAACATGTGCCAGAGAGCGGGCGAGGTCCCGTCCTACAAGTCCCTGCCCGGGTCGCTCGGGGAGCGGATACGGATGTCGTTCGGAAGCGGGACGGCGTGGAGGGGCTCTGCCGTGGCGCTGCATCCGGGCTCCGGGGGCTCCGAGAGGAAAGTTGCCTGCTGCGACAAGTGCTCCGGGGCTCTTGTTGCTCTGAAGAAGCAGGCGCTGAGTCTGGCCGTCCACCATCACTTCTCCTCCAAGGTCAGTGGCTGCTGCGGTTTGCGGATCATGCCGTCAGACTGCAAAAAGATAAATATGACGATCAGTTCTAATAGTTTCTAAAAGGACATCAGTCACCTAGAGGTCCTCTTTTACTCACATAAAGGGCATTTAATAGTAAAATGAGCTCCTGTCGCAAACAAAATGAATTTTGTCAACATGTTGCAATCACATGATAAACTCTATATATCAGATATATCTTATAGTTTTTGTGCGTCTGTATAAAGTTGGCGCTTTAAAAGTCGGTTCCTCTTCTAGTCAGTCTAAATAAGTAAAATGTGTTGATCTACAGGCTTGTGATATTGATATACCTTCACTTTAAAAATGAGTTTAAAATCATCCATTTTCTTCCAATAATTTAGTTTTGTATATGCAATGTTCAGCAATGGTCGATTCTAAAAACATTTCATTTGGATTAAGGATATGTGATGCAGTTTTGATGCTTACGCCTTCCTTGCGGTTGTCGGTAAAATGTTGAAATGAAAAAGATCAGTGGTATTTTGGCGATGTTTGGAAAGGAAAGGGGTGAAATTATCTTCAGAATTCGTCTGAAAGCAAATTGCTTTAAAAAGCGTCAGGAATTGAGTTATTAGTTCATTTTAAGAAAGAAAATAAACCTCAAAGGTTTCTATTTGTGAAATATTGATTAAAATCGACTTAAATTAGACGATTCCGCTAGTTTTATTGGCTAAATTCAATCTGTGTTATCAAACGACGAACAGTCACACCTATAAGGCCGGCAGTGTAATGTAAATATTTGATGGCTTTCTTTGTCTTCATCTGTGGTTCACTGACATGAAATGCATAACTTGAAAATAAAAAGCAGTGTTTACTTCTGATATGATTAACTCTTCAACAAAAACCGAGTCACCAATTCATTTTAAGAAAACTGAAAGCAACTCTTTGGTTGCAGAAGGGAGATAAAGTGAGAAGTGCTGACCCTCTTTACACATTTTCTGTCACTCATTCGAAGGTTGTTAACAAGCGTTTTAAAGCATCAGTCTCACCGTCTCGTCGCCTCTTAGAGGAACGCACCTCTGTGCGTTCGGCTCGGTCACCATCCATCACTCAGACCCTAACTCACCAAGTAAACCCACGACATTCCTGCGTGAGTGCTTTCAGATGGACATGAATATTTCATGGCGACATCTCTGTGTCATCTTCGCCCACCCCCTCTCCGCCCCCCCCGCTGAGGAAAGGCTATTTATTTTTGTCCTCTTAAGTGGGATGGTGGTCCTGATGTTTTGGGGAGAAAGGGAAGGGAGGGAGCATACAGTCATTGACATGGTGGGTAGAAACCCGATAAGCCCGTTAGCTCCTTCCAGGCTTATTGATCTAGACTGTGACTTCTCCAAAGCATCGCAGCTCTATGATATCATCTTTTTTTTTTTTTTTTTTTTAATGGGCTGGCAAAGATGGGAAGCACAGTCACTGGAGTGGTTTAGCTTTTCATCTTGGCATATTATTGTTCTAAATATCTATAATCGGTTCTCTTTCTCACAGTTTTCAGATTATGCCACTTGGTAGATTCCATTGAAATCACAGAGTTAATGTTGAATAGATGCACAGGTTGCTCTGGGATAGACCAAATTTAATGGTTCATATGTGTTTTTGTTAGTGGGGGATTCGATTAAAGTTTTTCATCAAGTTAATTGCAGGGTTTGTTATTAATTTATCAAAATTAATCCAATTTTCAGTAAAAACAAAATAGAATGAATGGACATGAGCGCAAAAAGAAAAATGTTTATTGTTTTTAATCTGTTATTCAGATTATTTAGCCATCAGAATGATGTAAAGTACTATTTTATATTTAGCTTTCAAGGTTTCAGGAACACTTAAAAGCTAACATGGAAGTTAGCTTTCAACTGAAATTCATGGCATCTCGTTCTGTCTGATTTTTTCAACTAAAAATCTAAGAACCTGGGGTGTCTGAGTTCCATACTGCGCTACGCCAACGCATTACTCACGTCAGGATACTGGATACTTGAAACTGAAGCTGAAATTCATGACATCTTGATCTGTCTGATCATTTCAACTAAAAATCTAAAAAACTTGGAGTCTTTCAGTGTTTTGTACTGCGCCACACAAACGTGTTACTCAAATCAGGATGCTGGATGCTTGAAACAAAACAGAAATGATTGGTTTCTTGTTCTGCTTGATTATTTCAACTAAAAATCTAAGAACTTGGAGTCACTCAAAGAGCCTTGACATTCAAACCGACATTTGACCATGAAAAAAAAAGAAATTCAACAATACTGTCACGGAAATTGAAGTGTAACGACACCTTCTATTTCCCTTAAGCACAAAAAAACTATTCAGAGAAATGTGAAATATTCAAAGCTTGGGAGATTTCTTTGGAAACTAGCGTCTCCACAACTTTCTCTCTGTTTACAACCTAAGTGTCTTCTGAAAACAAAATGGCATTTCTTTAGGGCTATCAACACAAAGTTGGTTACATACAATTGTGCGCCAGAATTTTCATATTTTTACTAGTTTACAAAAACAATCATGTATCATTTTCATTCCACGTCACTATTAGCATGTAAAATACTAGAGAAACTCGGAGACTCTTGCAGTTGTGAGATAACAGGAAGTAAAAAAAAAAAAAAGCCTTTGTAGGATGAAAAGTGTGATAATTGTTGAGTTTGTGGTTGTTAGATTTGACAGGTGTTGTATCGGCTCGCATCTCAGTTGTCAGCAGCAGTTTTTTTTTTTTTTGACACGTTGAGTTGATGAGTCAGACTGTTGTATGGCTGTGTGTACTCAGACACATTCGATTTCCATGTTTCATGTCATACAAAATGTAATACTGAGTGACTGCTCATCTCACTCAGAGACACAGATATAGACGCATCGTTTGCCTGTTTATCTCTGCAGTATTTCAGATAACCTTAACAATAATCAATGCTGACTCAGTCACTTTTTTCTTGATGACATAAAGTAGTCTAGGGTGTGGTGTAGCGACAAATACCCACTTCTCCTTTTTGATGTGTTGGTTTCATGCTTCCTTGAAAAAGGTGGTCAACCTTTTCTCACTGCATCTTATTTATGTTGTTTTCCTGCCAGATATAAAAAAAAAAAAGATGGTAAAGTTGTTTACTTATCAGACCGTTGTGCTTGTTTTGTTTTTATTATACATTGTGTAACAATGATTATACCCACCATCGTGCTCTATGTGAGAAGCCAAAGACTTAACATGAAATTTTTTGTTTAATTTTGCTCATTTTTTAAGTTAGAGAACTATTAAAAGATTAAATGTGGACCTAAAGACAGAATATGTATAAAAAAAAAAAAACATGGACTAGATAGTCATAGGAAATCCAAGTTTTAACTTGAGGAAATTTATGCAGTGCAGGGACAAAAAAAATCCATATTAAGCAATATTTGATTTTAGCAAAATCCCAAGTTGGACGATTATTGGTCTTTGTACCTTAATGAAAAATAACAACTGAAAAAACAAATTTCAATTTATGCATTCCTTTTTTTTAGTTGATCAAAGTTCAAATCAGTAAATATGTCACTCTGGATGTGACAAAACATATTTCTGGTATGAAATCTCCAGAGCTTGCAGTTAGAGAAACTGCAAGCAGGAAATGGTGTCATCTCATCTGACCTACCATCCCAAACATAAACGCGTAGAATTTGAATGAATCCGACTTCTGAATTTTTCCACGTGAAAAGTAGCTTGAGCATATAAATGTATGTGACACTCCTATAATATATTTAAAAAGTATCTTTCTGCATGACTGCTGTATTTAGTTTTTGTAGCCATTTAAGCCTGTCATAATAAATTTTGCGGTGGACAATAAGTTATTGCAATAAACAGTAGAATTGTTGTTTGGAAGGCATTTTCAAGTAAAATGAAGGAAATGGCATAATAATACAAGAACACATTCTCAAAGATCAGTAACTTTAAATTCTAATGAACGTTTAATACTGAAACTGGAAGACATTTTAAATATCCAGAATAAATAAAACTAACAACAAAATCAACAATTACATAAATTATGAAGTCTCTGTAAACAAAACTGCACTTCAAAAAAGGAACTTTTTAAGATCACAGCACTAAACTGAAGACTTTAATTTAATTAATTATGTCATTTATTGATGGATTAGCTATTGAATAGCCCTATAGCCATTGCATATTTTGCTGCAGGAAAGTTAAGTATCTTACAGCTCCTTCTTCAGCTTGTAATTCTAAAACATTTTGCAGGAAACAAGCGACCTGTCAGCCTTTCTTCACGACAACCTTCGTGTCCACGGCCATTCCAACATGGAGTTCAGAGAACGGGACCTGGGCCAGTGTGGGTCCTGCGGTGCCAACCTGAACCAACTTAAACAGGAGGCCATCCTCCTGGCTCTGAGTCGTGGTCAGTCGTTAGCCAAGCCTCCCTTCGGGGCCGGCCTCACAGCACTGGGGCAAAGCGGGACAAAGCATGGAGACAAGTCCTCCAGGGAGGTGGTGAATCCACCATACAGCCCGCACAGCCCTCGAAGCCCCAGGACGCCCCAGAGGACTCCCCAAACCCTCCGACGGAGAGGACCCAAGCTCCCCAACCCCGACATGGACCGCTGGGTGGAAGAGCAGCAGCAGCTGGTGGCCTCTAAATCGGCGTCCAATCCAGATGGTGTCACCATCAATTCTCACCATCAGGTACCCTTAAAAGCTTTCTCTAAGCTCTACACCCTATATAACACATTTCCTAATGCCCTCCCCTCTCTACCACCCCCTGCTTTAATGAGCTATATGGATAATGCATGCCTTTACGAGCACACTTGTCAGCAAGCCAAGAGATTCATAGAGCCCAATCAGAGCCTATTTCGATCCCGTGGCTGAGCGCATTCTTTAAAAGTCCTTCTACTAATGGAATGAAATAGGGTCATGATTTACCCGTCATAAAAGCCGGCCAGTCAAAAAGCACTTGTGATCAATAGAGAGGGAGAGCCATATTTAAAATTGCGGCTTTTGAAATATGCATTAATATGATGGAAGCTCCCCGACCCCCTCGCCAAGTGATTGGCTGTTATAGTTAACGGGACAAGGTGAGCGACAGGAGAGTTTTACTCGCTTTAATTCTACTGATGCTACAATTATTTCTACTTTGTTATTATTATTTTACTGAGAAATCACTGAAGTGGATCTGTCTCCTGTCATAACTACATTCATAAGTTGATGACATGATGAAAACTACAGTGGCTCTCCAAAATATGGATGCCCCTGTTAGCATAACATAGCATTGTGGTTTAAAGAAAGGACAACATGATTATCATTTCAAACATTTAGGCTCTAGAACTGCACAACTTTGAGAACAACTGTATGTTGCATAATGTTAATAGGAATCCGCTTAATAAAAAGCCAAATGTGATGAACCTACCTGACCAGGGTAGCATTTTTCCAGACAGTTTGTAGATCCATGTTCTGTGTTCAGGTCACTGCCCCTTTCTGGGCATTGACCTGTTAAAACACTGTACCAGGGGAGTAGATGCTGTGTTTGTGTGTCATCTGAGTCACTACCAGGGGTGACCACAAGAATTACCTTTGTGACTCTCAAGATCTTTGATAATATTGGTCCTCTCCCCTTGACATATGAGCACATAATGGTAAACTACGAGAATGCACAATCCATATTTATTGCTAAAAATGACTCAATGCCTTTTACCACCAGTCTATAGCTGCGGTTTATGGTGTAGGTTCAAACACAAGTTAAAGAGAGTCTTCGTATTAGACCTTGAACTTTTAATTAGGGTGAATCTCATTATTGACACGCATGTGGCATTTTAAAAAGTCCAGTATCTTTGTCTGAATTCCAGCTCGTTTTGTAATCCTTGCCACACATAAGACGATCCTTCTTGGTGGGGTATGTCTGGGGCAACTGAAACCTTCCCGATGTGTATGTGAGTCCTCATGTATCTTTTACATCAGACATTTGCTCTATACAACCAGCACTCCAAATGAATAAAACGAGAGAATCACTGCAGTAGTCTGCAAAGCCCATCTAGTTCCAGTAATGCCGTCTAATGTATCTACGAGGAATCCTCTTTGTCTGGTGAACTTCACTCACTGCTTTGATTGATTGTGGGATGCTTTAGCAACAAACCAGTAAGAGTATTGGCTCAATGTTTGATGCCATTTGCTATCTCCTCTCTTACAGGTGCAAAGTCCCCACAAATTCAGTCATTTACACAGCAGTGTTTAGTCTTGTTCTTCCACCAAACTGGTACCAGTTCAGGACTCTTCTTACATGACGACTAACTTGATGCACAAGTGAGACAAACTTTAGGCTACTGAGAAAAAGTATCTAGTCAGAAAAAATGCCCTAATTATCCATGAGCGTAAGATTAGGAACACATTAGGGACACAGTGGGATTTGTTAATGCAGACCACATCAGAGGTGGCATATGGCCACATTCCTTTGGCAGTGTGTGCCCAAATATATCCAGGGGAACACCGAAACACTGCCAAATGTCATACTCTGAACAAGGAGCAAATTTCCTGCACACGGGCCTGCGAGCGCACTGGAACCTGTCAGTGCAAATCAATGTTTACATGCAAGTAGAAAAAGGATGTACAATCTGATCAAAGTTTGCGCCTTTCTAGGCTTGTGCACCGATTCACTTAGCTGTCACCTGCTGTTTGGATCAACCAAGGCGGACCTTGACGGCCAAGTTTGAAAAGAGGGGAGAAACGAAATTCGCAAAACAGTTTGATTTCTGAGAAATGTGGTCCAACACATTAGCGGGAGCTGAGAGCAGATCGGTAGGGGGTTGATTCCTCTGGGATAAAATCCTGCAAAACAAGCAAATGTGGAGGTCAACGCTCAGCAAGGGAGAGGATGGAAAAAGGGATAACACGAGGACGTATGAGTGCAAATGCAGAGAGGAAGTAAAGATGCAAAAGCTTATGACAGAGACCATGAGTCATAAAGTACAGAACGGGAGGGGTAGGAAGGTATTTATAAATGATCCATTTTACCTTGGGTCTCCATCAGCCCAGCGTTATCCAAAACCACTACAGCACATCTCTACTGGCACTAATTGGCACGTAATGGTCGGCTGTTACTCACGGAAAGCTGAGCTCATGTGGTTGCCCTGCCTCTAGAACAGCTTGAGAGACAGAAGAAAATGTGAGCTTTGAGAGCAACTATCCAGACAACCATAGCCCCACGAGGGCTTTGCAATGAATCAAAATTGTATTTAAATTTCAGCTTCTGCTCCGAACCGTTACGAAAACAATGTAACTGAAATTTGTTTAAATTAGTTGGCCAGACTAGTCCAACAGCACATGGGTCTTGCTGTCTGGATGTAGAGCGTTCTTGACGCTGTGGCTGAGTGCAATTAATGAAACAAGAGAATCACTTTACTGTAAAAGTAGTCTGGATTCCTTTTTTTTGTTTTTTTTTTACTCCATGGAGAATATGTTAGAAACTGGATTATCAACAAGTCATATCAAAACAGGAAAGGAGGCAGCTAGGGTTAGCCTGCTTCTTCACAAACTTATACAAAGATTGTCTAGAAGCAAGATGTGAATTTACTGAAGTATCTGACTGTGTCAAACCAGATATTCCTATTAAAATTAACAATAAAACTGCTCCTGATTTTGAAGTTTTGCTGGAGCAATTTAAAAGCTTTCTGAAGCCAAATTGAAAGGAAATGAAGAGAAAGAAAACGCAATGCTACTTGATCGGCTAACCTTTGCAGTGCAGCCAATTGAGGGCCGACATTTTCTCTCATTTTCCTTAATGTTGATTGGCAGAAAACGTTAGCTTCTGCTGTAGTGCTCAGACGGTTTTCATTATGTGTATTAATGGATATTAGGTATGTTTTGGTGTGTGACTAGGCAGTCTTCAGCAATTTTTAGAGGGAGACTCAAGTATTCGCTGAGTTTAGATCAGTGGTGTCAAACTCCAGTCCTCAAGGGCCCTGAAACTTAAATGTGGCTCTACTGCACCACCTGAATAGAATAATTAGGTCATTAAGGCTCTGGAGAACTGATCTACCAAATGAGGAGGTTATTAAGCCATTTCATTCCAGTGTTTTGTACCTGTGGCACATCTAAAGGACAGCAGCTCTTGAAGACTGGAGTTTCACACCTGTGGTTAGATGCTAGCTGTGGTCCATAACCTACACAGGGGCTCACTGTATAGGTTCCATAGTTTTTTTTTTTTTTTTTTTTTTTTTTGTAGAACACATTTGAGCTAGTTTTATTGATAAAACAAATTCATTTTCAAACGACCAACAGGTATATTTTTAGGTATAACTATACATAAACATTAAATCTCAAGTATTATCAAAAAAAGCACATTCTGCTGCTTTTTATTGCTTAACTGAGAAATTCTAGTGTAATTTCCGGATGACTTTTAAATATGGAAATTTGGTGTTCAATTGTTAAATAGTTGTTTGGTTAACTGTAAGGAAAAACAGTCATAACAGAACTTTGAATTTGAATGAACGTCAGACATTGATATTGACCGAAATAATCAGAGTTATTTCTTTTCTAGGCGTTGGTGGCTTCAGGTTCATCGGAAGTTGAGCAGACTTGGTTCTCTTAGATTATCACACTGAAGTTAAAAATAAATATCTGGCTCCTGCACTGGAGCTCCAGCTGAGTAATTGTCTGAATCCCTTTACATAATGTCTTGTTTCTTGCGGAGCGTTGCACATCAGAGACACGGGCAGCGTAATTAATCGTAATCCTCTTCATCTCTGAGTCACGTTTCTTACTCTGACTTCACAGCACGGATGCTGCACAGCAAATCCCTCCTATTCCAAATACAGCTGCCTCTATCCATAACGGGTCAAATATGGTGTTTGTTTACAGCATGTGCTCTCAGCCTTAGATGGCCTACTTACACAAAAGCACCTATGTGATTCCCTTGATACGACTAGCCTCCTTTGTATTAGATTTGGGAGAGTAACTTTGGATATCTTTATAATGAGTGATGAGCTCTCTCCTGAAAGCAGAAGGCAGACGATGCCACGCTGACCTGTGGCGCCTCTGGGACGGTTCAGACGACCTCCAGGATCCCTCACATCTCCAGAGTGGTGACCATCGCCAACACTGCCGCTATGTCCCTTCTGGCCAGGTAGGTTATTCTAAAAATAATAATAAATGCAATGAAAGTTGCATATTGACCTGTTGGAATTAGAAGTAACTCAATTAATCAGTGGAGCTAATTAACGCAAGCTCAATAATTTCCATTTGCATGATTTATGGTTTCTCTTTTCTTCCTTTCAACCAAAAACTGGGTGAGAAACTCTCCAGTCTGGTGTTTTGGGCTCATCTAAACCCTTTTGTTTGAGCTGCAGTTTTGTTTACAGAAACTTCATCATTTATTTTATTTAATGTTTCTATTAAACATCCATCTACTTTGGATGTTTAAAATGTCTTCCAGTTTTAAACGTTCATTAGAATTTAAAGTTTATTGATCTTCGTGAATGTGCTCTTGCATTACTATGGCATTACCAAAACAATTCTTGAAAATGGCCTCAAAATAAAAATATTATCTCAATAACGTCTGTGACAATTTATCATCCAACAAAATGTATTATTGTGGCAGGGCTAGTTGCATATTAGATCTGTGATATTCTTTTGGATTTAAAATCCCCCCCCCAAAAAAATTATAACATTTTCCTTGGACTTTTTAGTTTTTAATGTGTCAATTTCATATAAGTGAATTCACCCACAGCTTGCTGTTTTACAAGTAAGAGCATTTCTTCAGTTTATGAAGCACAATCTTCATATTTTTTATTAATATTGAGTAAAAGGCAACGTTTTAAATGCAATGGCTGGCGATTGTAAAGCAGCCAGTGGCTTTAACTTTCCTTGGTGCTGATTGGCTGTTGGATGCTAGTTTCTGTAGTAATGCCAAGACAGCGTGCATACTGATCCATATTAAGGTTTTTCGTGGATTTTAGATGTTCTCGGGTCACTGTGGTTCCTAATCCTGTAAATGCTGAATTCCCACGAAAGCGTCTTCTGGAATATTGGCTATATTTATGCTTCCCCCCCCCCCCCCCCCAGTGTTACAAACACCCAGTAGCTCCATTTCAGGCGCCCCAGTTTTCAGTTATCATAGAAGTGTTAAAGAAAGGACAAACAGACCGAATAAGTACGTGATGCATGAAATGATCAGCTGAATAAAGTCTCTTCCCTAAAAAAAAGGACATGGCTGCATGACTTTAGATTTGCAAGACTATGTTGAAGTGAACCTCAAATCTTCTGGAATATTAACCTCTTCAATGAAATGTGAAAACTTGACCCAGTCTGGGCAACGAAGGCAAAATCCGTGTGGAATTAACTGACAGTCTGGTAAAATCACAGAAACCAACTATGTAAAGTCATTGCTGCTAAAAGGGGCATTAAGAACTATTTAACCATTGGGTGTCTTTACTTTTTCTATCACAACTTTTCAGTTGAAGTTAATAAATGATGAATGAATAAGGATTTGTTTGTTTTCTTACACCTGAAGTTCAGTTTAAGTACCTAGTAAAGACCAGGGACTGTGTTTGTTTTCACCACATGTCTCTATAATGGGAAGGACATTTTTATAGTTAGATATACATTTCAGTTCCAGGACTTCAAAATGTAGCGGGTGTGTTTATGCAGTGTTGTGTTAGTCACTCGGTACATCCCCCACCGTCTCCCCTGACAACGCCTTCCTACATCCCGGCAGGGCGGCTGAGAAGCTCAACTTGACGTTGAGGAAAAAGGGCCAGGCTTCGGATCCAGCTCCCTCCAACCACTCCACCTGCTTCAGAGAGATCATCCAGAAAAACCCACCGCCGGCGCCCCCCTGCCTGCTCCAAGCTGCCGCTCGAAGCAAAGACTCGCCCGACGTTGGCAAGGTTCAAATTCTGATGCATACGAGTTCTGCTTTATGGTTTTACAGTTTAGTTTGTTTAAAATACCAGAAGCTGCGTGTTTTTTTTTTGTTTTTTTTCAGATTTTACTCGCTGGCGCAACTCAGCAAAAAACTGAAATAAACTGGAATACCTGGATAAGTTACCAGAGCTCAAAAATTTTGAGGCAATCAATAATCCCAAAACTTTTATGTTAAACTTAAAATGACAAGTTTTTCCGAAATTACATTTCCTATTAAGCCATACTTCTGTATTTTGGTTCTATTTTCACTGAAATTGCTCATTAGCTTAGCTCAAAAACATTCCTTGATCACCATTTAAAGTTCTTAGTTTTATAGACTCAAGTATTTTCTGTTCTCAAGAGTTTACATTTTCGTGGTTTTATAAACACCGAGTGGAACTGCACACAGAGGCCCAATTTCAAAGTGTTAAATTATGAAGTCCGGTTTCTTTTAAGTCATATTTGATATGTACTGCATTGTTGTAACGACTGAAGTTATCAGATCCACTTGTTTGTGCTATAAATTATACTTTATGGCTGGAAAACACATAAAAACCGCCCCTTTAATAAAACCAGAACAGAGGAAATTTGCACCTTATCATACATTCTGCTAATAAATACAGTCATTCTGCACTGCTGCTGTTGCTTGAACGCTCTTCCTTTCCCACAAACTGCACCTTGGAAGTGTCTTCTCACCACCTGTGTTGCAGCTTAAAGAGATCTCAAGTCAATTTAGCAGAGATCCTATATCACTCCTCCTTCCTGATTCTCCGTAATGTGGTGCTAATGTCTCCATCCTGTTCCTGCCCGCCTTTCTCCTCACCTCCTCTGGGAGAGAAACCGAGGAGATCAATATGGCCGCTTGCCCTCCCTTTGTCTCGGAGATGGACTCTCGGGTTTAGTGTAGAGTTACAGATGAGGACAGACCCCACCTCGGCCCCGCCGCTCAGCTTTGTGAAGCCACTCGCTCCTTCTCCGCTTGTGAAATGTTCTCCTCAATTATTCATCTGTTATGAATAGAGTTTAACGCACGTTTAAAACGGTTAGGGACCCTGCTCTTGCTTAAGGTTTGAAATGCGCGAGTAGAGAAGCTGGAAGAAATCCTGAGAAGTCGTCATCCTGCAGGAAACGCGGCTGTGGGGTTTTCAGATTCAGCCACTAAGGGGTGATCTCATGGCGGTGTAATGCGGTTCTGTGCAACATCAAGATAACTATATTCATCTGGGCGTCGAGACGCGTATGTCTACTTTCGATCTCGCAGAGCTAAATCATGAACAGAAAATGATCGGGTTCATTTTGCGTTGGAATGAGAGCGTAGTAATGGAAGAGGACAGGAAAGAGAAAGTAGGGCAGGGAAAGATGCTAATGGAGAAGATAAACATCAGTCATATACTGGCCTGGATAATTGACTGTGGCTACCTCTGCTCACATTCCTGCATGCCTTACGCTGAGTTTTTTTTAGCTGAGTGAATGCAATTTCAACTGCATGGAACCTGCAATATTTCTCCATCAACGTTTCTTCATAGAATTAATATTCAGAAGATGCCAAGTGTTAAATTAAACTGTCCTTTACAGTCCAACCAGTCTCCCTGTCCCTGATAAATCTTCACGCCACACCTTTCAGATATTTGTACGAAATATTTTACGATGTCAGTTTCCTTTTGCTTCCCAGTTGTGGACTGTTTAGTGTTTATCAACTACAATCCCATTTAAATGTGCAGTTGCTGTGCAACAAAACATTAAAAAGTGGAACTGCAAATACATTTTCTCTCATTTCGAACATTTTTCTAACTTCTACTAGTCATTCATGAAGAATTTAAATGTTTCTATCTGGCGGTGAAAGAAAAGCGCAGTGTAACGATTACAACGACTTGCACCTATAAAGTACATTATCTCATCCCTGATTCCCAGGACTCAATGCTAATCCTTTTTGACTCCATCGCTTTGTACACTCAAGTTTTTCTGTCTTTTCAAGCTGAGGTTTCTGGTAACTTTTGCAACTGAAAATAGCATCTCGACCTCCCTCTGCCAGTCAGCAAAAACTTTGAGGCAATGTTCAACTATTTCAGCATAATTATTTCAGAATAAAATATATGCTTTAGTAAACACAAAGTCATAAACCACTTTTTAGAAGATATAGTGAAGGAGAAATAACAGTACGCTGTTTTCTAAGAGCTCCAAACATGAAGCCAGTAGTCGGCTAGCAGTTAGCTGAATTTAACATAATACTTTGCAGATTGTTGCTGTAAAACTCATCCCTGTGCTGCATGAATATACTTCCCCAAGTCACTTTTAGCAACCTCCTCCTAGACCAGGTGTGTCAAACTCATTTTCGTTTTGGGCCAAATCAAGATCATGAAGGGTCTTAAAGGGCCGGTTGTGCCAGAACATGTTGATAAAACCTGTTCACAAACTGTTAATATGTCAATGAATTCTTAAAATTACATAATATTATTGAACATCTTTTCAGTCCCTTCAGGAACTAATAATAAATGAGACTGTTTATTTACTCGCTGTATAAATCATGAATTATAATCAAACATCAACTAAATTCTCAAGAAACAGGAGGGATTGATTGATATAAACTGGCAGTAAACAGATAAAAACTGCATTGATATGATTGATAATATAATATTTAATCACACTTAGTGTTTAGTCTAGTCTGTGGAGGGCCACATAAAAAGCTACGGCGGGCCGGATTTGGCCCCCGGGCCTTGAGTTTGACACGTGTCCTAGACGATTCCATGATCAGTTGCTGCTATTTGAAAGCTGAACAGTTTGTGGGCAAATAAGTGATATTTTTTCTTACTAATACATTATTTTCAAAGTCTACATTCTTGTCTGAGGTGTACTACCAAATTGGTTCGGCCTGTATCCAAACATCACTCATCAATCAGCATTAGCTAGCTGCAAAAGTAAGTGACTGATATGCTAGGCTAATTTAGCTTTGCAGATAAAGAGGATTCCCAGGTGAAGTTTGAAGCCGTAAATTTCAAATTAAGTCAGAGTACAGCATCATAATAATAAGGCATGTGTAGCATGCAGCAACTCTGTGATTTCTGTTTCAGTCTTGTGGCGAATAGGAGGGTATTACTGTAAGCAGTAGAGGAAATTTGCGCATTGAAGGTTTGTTTATTGCTGATTCATGGTGGCTGTGCCATCTGGATGTAATGGATTTCTATATTTGAATCCAAATGCTTCTCAGAATAAATCATTGACTTCGTTCAATTTCAGATACAAAAGTGACCCGACTCTGATGCAGCACAAAAAATACACAAATAGAATAATGCAGTGTGGGCAGAAAAACAAAGTACAGTGGACGCCCACCTATTCACAGATCAGTACTCACATATTTACCTGTTTGTTGATTTCTCTGAGGTTTGTAATTCAAAATTATTCATAGAAAATTGGCCCATTTACTGATTTCTTTGGAAGACAACATTTCTTGGAAAGCTGAGATACTTAAGTGCAATGTTACTTGACATGTGCAAAACAGCCAATCCAGGACCACCATTCATTTTGATTGGCTGTACCTCCAAGAACGTGAATAAGGAAAATGCTGATATTTTTTGCAGTAGTGCCAAACATTATTAAAGAATAGTTGGTGTTTGAACTATTAAAACAGGTAGTCATACATGTCTTTAGATGTTAGTTGTCCCTGACCACTGCAAACAGAGGGTCCACTGTGTCATTCTATTATCTGTATGCAGGTTTGTTTGTCTGTTCACTTCTAAAAAAAAAAAAAAAATCCAATAACTGCTTTTTTCTTAAAGTACAATGCATGATGGATACCTGCAACCAGAACACGTCCTTGTGGAAGACCTTACAGACGTACCAAAAGTTTGAACATATGAGATATTTTTGGAAAAACCCACCAGCCCAGTATTTTAAAGATCCACTTGACCTTCCAAAAACCATATTACAGGGATACTGATACTTACTGTACTCGTGGTTCTTCTGGCATTGGATCAGGACCTTTGAAACTTTGCTGTGGTGAGACAAAACTATCAGACTCTAACAAAATGCAGGGCAGATCAGCGCCTCTGTGCATTTCCCAGCTCACTCTTGGACAGATTTTGTAGTTTGGGTAAATTGTCCTGTTTCTGGCACAAAATTATTCGCTTTCTCAATACAGCTGATTTTCCGTGTGTAATCTGAGATTTAACAGGGTAATCATCGTCCGGTAGCCCGGTGTGTACAGCAGATAATCAGCATGGCTCTCCTTCTCATTCCCTTCCACTCTCAGGTCAAAGTCGTGCTGAGGGTGAGCCGATTGCTGTCAGAGAGCCATGGCCAGCCACCTGTTCTCCGGATCGACTCGTCCAGGAAGAGAGTCACCATCGTGGATCCAGTCACCAAACACTTATCCTACAGCACAATGACTCTAGGCAGGGAGAGGAGGAGTCCACTGAAGACCTTCAGCTTTGACGCAGCTTATTCTCAGGATTCAGGACAGGTTTGGTTCTTTATACTAACAATTTTAAGCTGCATTTCCATTACAAATGTGCGCAGAATTTTGTCAATCTACCGCCAATGTCGAAAAAACACAGTTTTGCAAACGTGGTGTTTCCATTAAATCAGAAACGCAATTAAAATCCCACGTGAAGAAGTTTTTTCACGCAATATGTCGTTGAAAACCTTTCTGTTCCATGGTCGTCCAACTACTTCCTGTAGTTTTCTTCTTCATGGCGACATCTGGTTATTGATCATGTGACTAGTGTGATGTGGAAAGTGTTTCCTCCACAGTTTTGTGAAATCAACCGATCTGGACACAGCTAAAAAATGTCACCTCATCCTAACATCAAAACTTTTCATGGAAAAATGAGAGATCTTTTGAAATTTACTTTTCCATAAAGCAAATATCTTTGAAACGTAAAACTGGACAATTATACGTTTAATGGAAATGCAGCTATAGACAGGTTGAATGATTCTGTTTGGATTTTAATGTAACTCCCATTTTGTACATTTATGTACAAAAGGCATTCAGAGCACAAGTGGTGTGTACTTTAACGTACACACCACTGCGGTTCCCCCCCTGTCTATCTAATGACCAGAAAATCGACACCACTCCCCATGGTAGGACTCTCCGGCTCGGCTTACACATGTCAGAGCTCGGGGTGAAAACCCGTGTAAACTCCCCTCCTGCTTCAGATTTTTGGCTGAACTGCGCTCGCATTTTCGGTCTTGAGATCAGTCACCCTGTCCTTTGTCCTGTTTGCCCAGGCCGAAGTTTGCACAGGCGTCTTGGCTGACGTCATCCGTTGTGTCCTCAGCGGCAGCGATGGATGCGTTTTGGGCCTAGGATGCGCTGATGTGGGTAAGTCATTGGTCGCAGCGAGAGGTCACGGGTTAAAATCTTAAGCTGGGAGAGAGACGCTGTTATAAATGTTAAAAGCCCCTCTGCACTCTTACCATCATTCAGTCTTTCCTCTTGACTTAAACTCCATTGCCTCTGTGTCCTTGCGTTATTCTTGACACATTTCCTCTGCTTTTTTGTGCATTTCTCTTTTTCCTGAGCCTTATTTGTGTCATGCCATTTCAGCTATTTGACTCTTTATCATTCAAATCACACGTTGATATTTTTCTAATTCTGCTCCTTCCTTACTCCAAAGGACACAAACATGCTTTTTCTAAGATTGACTGAAAACATAGTGGGCTGTGATATGTTTCTATTAGGAAGATGGGATCCTGCACTTAGCGCTGGTGCAGGGATTTAATAGATTTTTTTTTTTTTTTTTTTTTTTTTTTACTACAGACACCAAAGTACACACACACATGTGCGGTAAGGACAGGGTCTCCTTGGAACTGCTTTTTCACATGACGCCACTCTCCGTAAATCTGATTGAATTAGTCGGCCGATACCGAGTGCATGTGGCCCGTGGCCAGAGGGATATCAATCTCCTAAGCAGAATACCATTCCCCCTGAATAACGGCGGGCAGCTCGGCCTTTAATTGGGGTAAACCAATTCCCTTATCCTCATTCAATTAGACTTTGGATAAGACAATGGAAGGTAAGCCAGACCCATATCTCACAACGAATGTAGGGCAAAAGTGCAACATGGCATCTGTTTGGGGTTTTGTAGGAGCTTCTGGACTTTGGCAAATCCACTGCTGTTAAAAAGTATTTGAGCCTCGCTTGGTTTTATTTCTTCAATTTTTTTCTTTTTTGTCACACACACACAAATGTTTCTAATAAGCAAATTAATGGTAATATTTGATGAAGATAACCTGAGTGAATGTGAAATGTAGCTTTCAAAATAATTTATTTATTGATCCATACCAATTGCTCCCGAGGCCTGACAACTGGTTGGGTCACCTTTGGCAACAAACAAGTGTTAATTAGCTGGGCCAGCCTAAAAGCCTTCTTTTCTCATTTAGTTTTGAGCAGTTTGTGGCCCTACTGTCCTTTAATCACAATTTTCAGACTGGAAAAGAGCTTAAAGAGAAGAAAGATATGCAGGAAATATGCAAACTTACCCAGGTCAGGAGTTGTTGAGACCAAACATCCTTCTTTAATTGATGAGCTGCTTTTGGCCTACAAGTCGCCATCATTTCTCAAGCCATTTAGAGTTGGATTTGCAGGTGTATTTTGAATTATTGTCCTTCTGCATACGCAGCTCAAATATTAGCTCATTAGCAGACCTTTGTAGAGCTTGAATGAGTAAGTGAACAAAGCCATTCAGTCTGTGTCATTCACACTTCCAAACATTGAGCAATTAATGTTGCAGCAAGATGAAAGTTTAAGACCTTTTATTCTCTCTGGGTGCTGAGGCTTCCTCTGAGTCTAAAAACATGACAATACGGTCAATTGGTCTTTCTAAATTGCCCTTGGGTATGAGTGTGTGTGAATACATAGTTGTGTCCTGTGACGGATAAGACAATGGAAGGTCCAGGGCTGATCAATGTCAGCTATATTATCTCCCCTGCAACCGTTTAGACATTGGATGGATGCAAAAAATATAAAAAGCTCTGAAGAATAGAACATAAAAAAACCTATGGATAGAAAATAATTACTGACATTGAAAGAGATGTGACGGTTCATCATATCAAGTGACATTTTCATGCTTTGGCACATCCGCCCGCTGTATTGTTTTCCTCAGCGTCTTGGTCCAGTATGGTGGGAAGCGGCGACAACCTGCAGAAGCTCGGCCTGATTCCCTGTGCCATCTCCTGGCTGTACAGCGCCATCGAGCGGCGCAGGGAGAAGACTTGGACTGAGCTGACGGTCTCGGTGTCCGCCGTGGAGCTGTGCTGCGGCGAAGAGGACACCCTCAGAGACCTGCTGGGGGAGGTGGTCCCTTCGCCGAGCAGCGTGCAGGGCAGCCCGAAGGCCCATGTTAGAGTCACCGAGGACCCAGTCAACGGAATACAGGTACGAGGACGTTTTGTGATTTGTGAGGGAAATAAGTGTTACATGTTGAACAAAATCATATCCAGTCCTTTAAAAACACGTTTTTTATACAAATGACTTCTTACAATCCAATCAATCTTAGTAAACAAGGTTAAATCCAGCCACCTGAGAGTTGTGACAGTATATCTAACTGTTAATGCAGTGGCTTCTTGTTGGCTCAGCTTTGTTGGCAATGCATCAAAGACTCCATTTAAAGAATTAGGATCCAACGGAGAGCTATTTTACAGTTCCTGTAACAGCTTGAAATGAGAAGCTGTATCATGTAGGAGTGTTTACATCATAATGAGATTTACTACCAAGACAATAATGTCATTGTAGTTTATTTATGCAAAACAAATAGTCTCAAATTGTGTTATATATTTATTTCATTACGTAGAGAAAGTAACAGCAAATGTTACGAGCAAATCTTTCTGTCAAAATGATTCATTTTGTCATGGTCATAAAAGTCTGGATGTGATATTAAATCTTAATTGCTACATTATCATCATCCAATATGGCTCCCTAATAGTAAGAAGGTTCAGGGTTTAAAACTCAGTTTATGCCAAATAGAGTTTTGTGGTTTGCGTCACTAATTTATTGGCTTTATTTGATAATTAGATTATTGGTTTCCAGTAAATAGAACTTTAATTGTTGATTCACTTCTCAGCAGCAGGTTGCTTTCCAAACTGAACAAGCTTGGGATGGAAAGACCTAAATGACACAAAAAATAAATAATGAAGAAACGGCTAGCATAAGCAGTTAGCGTCACCTGAATATTTGGTTCTGAACATTTATGCCAGCTTCCAGAACAAAGCTTTACCAAGCTTGAGCACTGCCAATAGCAACACATGATCGCTACAATGGTAGCATGTACAAGCTAAATGTTAACGCTATTTTCTGCTGTCTCTCTAGCTTCGTAACCACAACCGTGTGAAGGCCCCCACGGCAGAGCGAGCGGCCTCTCTCCTGGACGCGGCCATTGCAGCGCGGCGACACACTGACTTTATTACATACCTGTGTCACAGCTCCATAATGTTCTTCACCCTTTACGTCCAGCCACCTCGTACTGAGAGCAGCACTGTTGGAAAAGGTTTTCATGGAATCTCTTTCTTCCAGCTTTTTTTCTGGTGAATGACAGTAGAGTTACCATGCTTATCTTAATATTCCAAAAAGAAATATACTGTGGGGTTGTTAAAGTAACAGCTTGGAAAAATGTGCAAATCTACACATTTTCCATGTGTAATTTTGCATCATGTTCCACTGAAAAACCTGTGAATACTGAACGGTGACTATGTGGGTTTGCACTGTATTGTACTACTGATTTATAGATAAAAAATGTCAGAAGAAAAAATTCTCAATTTAGTACTGTTGTTGTCTCTATTTTATAGGGACAGCAGTCAGATTAGATTTTGAGCTTACGATTGGTATCGGAATTCCAAACACAGGATTCCTTCTAGTTTATATTTCCAACTCAGAATCCAAATATTCCTTACATTATAGTTAAAATTGGAATGCAGAATGAACTACTTTATGTAGTTTCCAAAATATTATTTTCCATGTTTCGTTTAAAACTTCGTACTTCCAATATTTAGTTATGTAATTTATAGTGGTTTCATTTACGCAAAATACCAGCCCTCTTTTTCTCTGTTTGATTTCCATTTGCAGGCTCTCGGGGAACTACTAAGTTGACCATGATTGATGTCTGCAGTGGGATGAGGGGCGTGAGCAAAAACAAGCTTCCTCATTCTGACTTGGGCTCCATTGTCCTGGCTCTTTTAAGTGGAAATAAAACCATCCCCAGCAAGTAAGAGTTTATAGTCACACTGACATTGGTGTAAACATTTGTGAAATATATGTCTCTAAAGTCCAACTAATTTTTTGCTAAATGTATGCCTGGGATATGTTCATATTCCAAAATAATCCACACCATTGGAAAGTATTCTTTTTTTAACTTCACCAACATGTTTCTTTTCATTAATACAATAAAATCCTATAGACTTGTTGGCTATGCTAGTGGCAATATCTCAAAGCAGATAATTTAATGAATAGGGAATAGTAGTAGATTCCAAGGATGTAGAAAGAAAGGGTTGCAAGGCAAATTGAAGCATATATTTAGAGCAGTCTTATTTTTGGGGAAAAGCCTATGTCTCTCCCAATCACAAAAACAAGCTCTTAATTGGATAAAATAACTTTAAATCCAAATCTACCAGTGATGTGGGCAATTTCAGGTATATTCATACAACTGCAGAACAACTGGCTGTCTGAAGTTATTGTGTGGATATATGAACTGTATTTGCTCAGGTCCAGTAAGTTGGCGATGCTCCTTCGGGAATCCATGCCTTCAAGCTGCCACATTGCTGTGATTGGTCAAGTTGCTGACTCATTAGCACATCTTCAAGAGTCCTTCGCTACCATCCAGCTGGCTTCTCGCATCCGCAGGACACAGAAGAAGACAAAGGTACCACACAATAGAAGTCTTAAATATTACTAGTATATTACCACATACTGGTAATATTAACTCTATGTGTGAATACAATCAAGTTTTACAACACTCCTTTGTAGAAATTAGTAGTTTAAATCTGAACAGGTTTAAAACTTGTGTTACTGTGTTATTATTGTCTACTGCTCTGCAGTCTGTTTGAACCAACAACGCGTTTTATCTGTCTTACAGCAGTCGACATCATGTTCTCCTTGTGGGCGGAGTTTGGCCAAAGATAAAAAAGGTCCTCGTTCTTTGGCCCTGCGAGCATTCCACTCCACAGAAGAGGTGGACATGGACTTCCCGTCTTTCCGACTACGTGGTGAGCTGTATCGCTCCAGCAGTGACCAGTCCTGTGACACCGTCATCCAGATAAATTCTGACGGCTCGGTCCACTCCAAGACGGCCCCACTGCTGGCGCAACCCGAGTTTGTGCCGATCATACCTTCTTTGCATCCTACCAAGTCCGACTTGGATGACCCAGAATTCACAGCGCTTCTCCAGGAACTTCTGCTAATTCCGCAGTTGCATGGAGAAAAGAAGACAGAGGAAAGTGTCCAGGGGAACATCGAAGGACTGAGAGCAGAAGGGAAACCACCGGAGAGAGATTGTCTTAAGTGCGACACCTTTGCTGAACTTCAAGAACGTCTGGGTTGTATCGATGGAAGTGAGGTAACAATGGAAGTCCTCAAGTCCTCCTTGAAAGGTGCTACTCTTAAGAATATTTTCGCCAAAACACAACCCCAAAAAGAAGCATCCAAAGCCCCACATACATTGTTGAATGTGGGTAAAGGCTGTACTCAGGCGTCTTTTGGGGAAAAGCAGACAGACGGTGCTGCCCCAACAGACAGTTTTCAGAGAGAGGATTCAGGTTTGTTTGACTGTGAGGAGTGCAGTGCAAACAGCTCCAGTGAAGAACTGATGAATCAAGCTCTGGGACTTGGCATGACATGCCCGTCTGAGCTTCCTAAAACAAGAGTAGTCAAGGCAGGTAACAATGTCCTATCCAAACGTCTTGAAGCAAATTCCCACAGCAAGGCTGCCACCAGTTTATCTGAACACCCACCACTGGAGAACCATGAAGCCGCAGACTGGTTCAAACCAGATAAACGTGCTTCGCCCATCGGTAAAAGCTCTCCCATATCTCCTTCGTCCTCTTGCTCCTCTTCACACTCTATGGCTAAAAGCATTGTGATCGGGGATCACAGCGCAAAGGACAGTAAGGAAATGAAGGCCACCATCACAGTGACCGTTCAACAACCGTTGGACAAAATGGGTCAAGACGAACTGGTCTTCTCTATGGTAGAGGAGGTGACCATCAGTGGAGCATACAACAGCGGGAACGCAGGTGGAAACATTATTTGTATCAGAGAGCCGGCACAGTCACAAGAACATGGTCAAACCTCTGCTAGCTCCCAACCTATCAGAATCATTGGCGACGTCAGTGATGACTGTTCAGCTTCAGCACCCCCTGCGGATCAGTCTGCAAACACAGAAGAAAACAATGAAGAGGCTAGAAATCATTTCAAAAGAGAAATTAGGTTCTTGCCTTCATTTATTAACCCTATGTTGATGAATATGGACTGTGATTTAGATGATGCCAAAGAAGAGAAAAGTGTTCCTGAAACCTCTAAAGATGTCACCTCAGCTTCTGAACTCAAAAGAAAACATACCAGAAGTCCAGAGGACAATAACGTAGATAAGCAGACTCAAAGTTGTGCTTCTGAGATTCATCATCTTAAAAAGCCTTATAGGACAAGTAGTCCAACTTCTTTCAACCAACCAGGCTTAGAAGATAGGCATATCTGCAAAAAAGCTTTGGAGAACAAAATGTGTGAAAAGAGACTTGAAAGTACACTTGAAGGCCACCCTCGAGATTGCAAGCATGTTTATTCCACACACAGTCACAAGGTCTCAGAGGGGGTAGACACTGCTTGCAGACAAGTTGGAAGCAACCTCAAGAGAACTGGGGTTGCACCTGGTTGCTATGAAACCGTACCCATTTCCTTTGTGACAGGTAGCCTGCCGAGAGCCTGGCAAAATCCCAGCCACAGAGAGAACCCCTCAAGGGGGGTGACATCATCTACTCCATGTAGCCCAGGGGAAACTCTAGAAAGAAGGCATGGCAGACGGCAGTCTACGGAAAACCACCGCCTCCACAACTCCTCTCCACAAAAATACACCCCAGAGGTCAAACAAGATTCACCATGTGCCCTCAGAAAGGGAAATGAATCTCTTTTTACCCCAAACCCCACTAGAAAACATGACCATTCGAGCAGCAGGCATAGGCCTCCTGCTGATAACAGCAGTAGGCTTTTTAATACCAAACTGGAGCAGCTGGCTAGAAGGACTAATTCCCTTGGAAGAATCCCAAGAGACTTCCCAACCATGGAAAGAGGCAGGAGTAACATTTCTATGAGTTCCAAGGAAAGCTCCAAGGGAAGCAATCAAGCTAGTTGTGAAAGAAGTCATAAAGAAAACTACGAAGGAGATTGTACCTTTCCAAGGGCCAATAGGAGCCCAAGGAGAAATCCACGTTCTGACCATAGTCATCATTACTTCTTTCACACAGAAAATCCTGCGTCTCAGTTTGCCAAGCATTCTCATTCCAAGCTTTCGGCCGTTGGAAAACTCAAGATTGCAGCTCCCAAAGTTCGTCGGCAGTCTTCCTCCAGCATCAAGACTCTAAACATGTCCCACAAAAGCCTGCAACATTCCAGCCGCAGTGCCAGTCTGTCACCAGACAGTAAAATGGTTAGCTTTGAGCGAACGTCCTCGTTTTTTCCCTCTTCCCCTCCACGATCTCACCGTTCCATCAGTCGGACTCCAAGCCAGAGCTCCACATGCTCGTCTACAAAATCCGTCATCCAGGGAATCATCAACGGCCGGATCACAGACCTTCTTAGAGAAAGGTCCTCCAGTCCCTCCTCATGCGGACCGGATCAGATGTCCCCTCTTCCCTCGCCGTACAGCCAGGTGACTGCTCCTCGAACACCGGACCATTTAAGCGGGCACGCAAGCGACACCACTAGTGTGTTGAGCGGAGATTTGCCACCAGCCATGGGGAAGACGTCCCTGCATTTTTCTAACCGGAGCAGCCTGGTTAGCAGTGGTTATGACAGCTTAGTAAGAGACAGCGAAGCCACAGGAAGCAGCACATCAAACAGAGATTCTGTCAGCGACAGGAGTGGATCTCTGCTCAGTGTGAACCGCAGCAGCCGATCATCACGGAGGAGAGGAAACACAGGTAAGACCCCTGCAGAAAAGGCTTTTTGAAACCCGACTGATGTTCTCTACAAATAATAAATCAATAATGTTATCATTAAAGCAATGATAACGTTACTTCAAATATTTTGTTAGTTGTTTCTAACTATCCAAACAGGCTGATAAATTCAAACAAAAATGTTGAAATACCCAGGTCTTACCAGTAGATAAATAAAATCAACGTTGATACTATGAGCATTTCAGAAAAAACAATTTTGACACGGCTAAAGTAGTGCTCGGCTTTAGGTTGTTACAGAATTATGGGTTGTGTTTTGCTTTACTTCATTTAAGAGTTATGTGCTGTGTCTAAAAATATTTAACCTGGCAATGACGTTTTCGTTAAGGCAAAGTTGAAGCGAAGACGAAATTTGACCATTTCCTCTCAGGAATCAACTTTTTCATCTTGTGTTTGAACTGAAATGGAATCGTCGTCAGGACAAAGACAGACGGGTGTGGAAAAGGTCGCAACCTTGATATTTCTAGCCAGGTTTTGAGCCACAAGGACCGATAACTTCACTGTGGTTAGTTTCAAAAGTCGCTTTCTAATTTATCTTCATCATCGTGAAGCTTGTGAAAACATGAACCGATGAACACAAAAAGAACGAAGAAGTGAAAAGATTAAATTTTTTTTCTCCCCTAAGTTTACAAACCAAATGATCTTTTTTTTTTTTTTAAATAAATGTGATTTATAAAAAGTACAAGCCACCACAAAATATTTCTACATGAATGGCAGCTCCAGCCAGAACAGCTCTGGTTTGTAATCTGGCTGCATAACATATTTATGTGACGTTAATTAGACATGACACACAGCTGTAAAGGCCTAGTTTCTTAAAGGCCTCAGTGTCTAATTGTGTACGACATGACATCATTAATATATGAAGCCGGTGATGGCCTTTACTAATGGAAGCATAAACGCAGAAACTTAAGTGTGTTTGGCTGGTAAAGTAAATTAGACAGTTGGGTGTGTGCAGTTATGCTCTGACTTGCTGAAAGACATAAGCTGGTAAAGATGATCCACAGGAAAAGAAAAGGACTAAAAGCTATTTTTTTCTTTTAGAAAAATCCCATTTTAACATAGGGACATAAACATCATACATACTGTACTTATAGCCTGTTATTCCTCTTTTCCTCACATTAACCCCTTAACTGGCGGTACCAAAATCACCAAAAACGGCTGAAAAGCTATACCCAAATGACATCAGCTGCTGTTCTTGAACAGTTTGGAGTACATGCAAAAGCTTGGTCTCTTTATAAAGAAGACAAGCTACATGTTGTATTAATGCATGCAAAAACACTTTAACTGAAAAATATTTTTTCGTGTTACATTGAAACATTTTGCTTCAGCCAGATTTTTCATTTTTACTTCTTGTAAATGCACATTGAGTGTTGAATGTATGGGCTGGAAAATACAATAAATCTGTAGAATAAAGCATTCTGCTCGTGGATTTCAAGACTGACCAAGACGGCTCAAAAAGAAATGTGATTTTGGACATCTTTATTTTTGAGGATGCACAGGTGTTGCCCAAGTGTGCCATGAAGGTACCTCGCTCTGACTGTAGCAGTGGACGACTAAAAGTTTCCGGTATTCTCAGGTCCAAAACGTGTCGGCACTCTTACGGCCATAATCGTCCACTCCCGTGAGTTGTGAAGTTTTGCTGAAGAAATACATCCAGCTTTGACGTGTTCTGACAGCGTGTCTCTCCGTTGGTGAGAAAAAGTCCTGTGAACACCTCTACGCATGACGCAGCACCGATGGACACATTACGTGCGGTTACGCGTGCAGCTGGTGGATTCATGTCAAAACAAACCCCAAAATGCCTTATATCCTTATGACGGGACACATGTTGGCTACACGTCCGTGGCTTTAGATTTAGTCTCCGGGTTGACCAGTCAGAAATACTCCAGAAAGAATACAGGCATTTCAGAATGAGCTCAGGTTGCTCTTTGGACATTATTGGCTTGGGAAAAGCCATTTTATAACATTATTGGTCGAATGCGGTGTCAATCAAAAGGGCGGGCTCCAGGCTGCCCAATAAACACGTCATAATGGACATTGGCAGAGATTACAGAGGAGAAAATGGCAGAGAACTCAGACAACCTAGATTTGTCCCATGGATGGGATGCTGCCAGTTAAGAGGCTAATTCACACTTCTTAAACCTGTCCACACTTTGACACATTTCAACCACAAAATTGATGTATTTGATCAGGATTTCATGTGATAGACCAACACAAAGTCATATGTAATTCACTAAGACTTTTACATGTGGTTTTAATAAGGAAATAGCTGATGGATTGGATGGAGCGTGATTGTGCATCAGTTTTCTTGTCTTGAAAGAGATTCTCAATTACATTTCTGTCTGAATTTTGACTAGGCCATTCCACCTCATAGATATACTTTGATTTTTTTTTTTTTTTACTGCTCCCTCGTAGTTCTGTTTATTATATTCAAAGCTTTTGTCCTGCTGAGATGTGAACCTGTGACCTTGACTGATTTCTCCTCATTCAATCCAATGTTCTCCTTAAATCTGCCTTGATTCCTTTTTCTTACTGAAGCTATTGCCTGCTGCTAGCAAAATCTTTTAAGTGGGAATGTTGGGGAATGTTTGATTTTGCATGTAAGGGTTTATTTTTTATTATTAGTATTACTCTCCTCTGACCCAATCACCTTGTTCCACGTCTACATGACTTGTAGAAGATATTAGAAGTCATCTCAAAAAATGTCCTTTTAACAAAACTAATAGAAGCACTACTATGGAGAAGAGTAGTCCAGTCAGTGATCAGAATCTGGTTATGCAAAATATATGACTTATCTGGGTGCCACGTATGAGGGGCGCCAAAGCGGAAAAATAATTTCTAGTTGGCATTTTATGTATTTCAAGGGTGTTTGTGCGTGTGTGAATGATCAATAACAGAGGTGTGATTGTTTTATTTGAACCATGTTACCTGATGAGTGAGGGATGACCAGCGACGCATGAAGAGTGATTGACAGCACTAAGACCCGCCTCCTGACTCTGATTGGTTGTTTCTAGCTAGCATTGGGAGAATGCAGAGGAGTTCGATATTTAAAAAAAATATAAATATTTTTTTTATTTCAGATTATCTGCCTCATATTACACTATCACAACATAGTGACAGTTCTAGCAAATATGTAAAAAAAAAATGTTTTAATTTATTTTTTAAGAATCAGAAAATAGCTGGATTTAAATTACACACACATTGACTTGACTTACTTATTGTTAGACTTTTGAAGGCAACTGGCTGCACTGAATTTTACACGTTTAATTGAAAATGAGAATAAACACAAAAATGCCACATTTTCAAAATTTTTATTTGCAAAAGAAACATTAATGCCACGAATACTTTTCCTTCCACTTCATAATTACACCCTACTTTGCGTTGGTCTGTCACATAAGATGTAAAGAATCGTAAAACGAAGCGACTCGGTGGTAACTGTAATACGCAACAACAGTCACAACTGTGTGTGAACAGGAGGAGAACGTGGTGGGAAAGCAGCTCTTCACCGCGCTTCTGCTCCCTCTCAGGTTCCTACCAGCGCCGTCTGTCCCACGACTCCGCCCTGCCCCTGAAACGGTCGGCTAGCGGTCTGGGCTCCCGCTGGACGGAGCGGGAAATACCGGAGGCGTACGAGATCAAGGTTTATGAGATCGACAATGTGCACAGAATGCAGAAAAGAGCAGGTGCTGACAAACAGGTGCTGGTTTCATTTTCAGTTTTTCTTTCTTTTTTTTTTTTTATTTTTGCCTTTGGAGGTTAATGGCAACCAGCACGGAAGAATGTACTTTTTTCCCTTGTTTTTTTAATGTGAAAACGCATAAAGTACCCATTTTGATAAATAATGCATATCATTTTTTTTACACATTGAAAAAAAAAAAAAAAGAACTAACCTTGCCATAAAATCAAAAAGTACCTAAAAATGTAAGGAAAGTGTGAACAAACAAAGCCCCTCGTTGCTAGTTGTTAGCGTGAATCAAATTTAAACAGATTGTTGCTGCGCTTGGTAAAGTGAGCCTGCATAAACAGCTAAAATGTGCCTAGAAGCAGAAAAGCGGTGCATGCGGTGACGTTATGTCCCAGATGACGGCGGGTCAGGCCTCCTGAGACTCTGGCCTGTCTCCGCCAGTCTCAGACACGACCAACTTTAATACAATTTTAATGAGCACATGGGGGAAACTGGGTCAATGCCCCACAACCGAGAGAACAAAGAGTCACTCTGGAAGCAAAGACAACTGTGCAGACTGCAGGTAGTCCTTCCTTAAGGAGAATCACTTAAATGTATAGTTTTCCACACCGCTTCGCTGTCGCAGATTGATACAAAAGGCTTCATACTTTGTGACTATTTTTTACATTTTGTCTCGCAGCAATCCCAAACTTCAGCGTTATTTCATGTGTTAGACCAACACAAAGTAGGGTACAATTGCAAAGGCAGAGGAAAAGGACGCATGGCTTTCAAAATGTTTCACAAGTGAAAATCTGAAAAGTGTGGCAGCTTTTGCAATCTATTTTTGAATCAAATATTTTGGAGAATCACCCGGCGTTGCGTCTCGGCCGCATTTGTATGTCGAGGTAATAGCTGAAGCTGTTCAGAGCAGATGGAAAGTCTTTGTGATAATCACATTTTAAAGTGTTGTCCAAGAGTCCATTTTGTCTTCTGCTCATTCAAGATTTCCATTGCCGGGGCAACAAGTCCAGTATAGGGATATCTGTAGTGTCTGCATTCAACATCTTTTCACATTGATCAGTCCCTCCACGATTTTACAATTATTTTTTAGTTTTTGCTATCAAAACCACCGATTTTGTGGCGCTTATTCGCAAGGAATTTTGCAATGTTGCGTTTGTCGGAAAGTAGGACTTTTTGTCCAAACCTGACATCAAGTAACACTGAGGCTCCAGGGCAAGAAACACTACCACCTGCAGGTGGGAATTGGTATCGCCTAAACGTGATGTTTTTGAGATTATCACAATCCGACCATACGTTTTGATCTTCAGATCTATGTTGTTCCACTCCCCAGAGGTTTTATCGGCACGCGCTTTCAGACTATTTTATAAAGACTGAACTAACATGGAAGTGCAATAAAAATCCAACAATGCAAAGTAGCGTTTGAGAAGCGAACGCACTAGTGAAATGTGTTTGTATGGACTGGTGGTTTCAGGGCCGTGGATGCTTCAGCGCCAAGCTGAGGTTTTTGGAGCATCGTCAGCAGAGGATCTCAGAGGTCCGAGTCAAGTACAACAGACTGAGGAGAGAACTGGAGCACGCCAAACACAACCTCATGTTGGGGCCCGCCAAGTGGAACCAAGAGTGTCAGTAAAAACGTCTCTGGTTTCTGTTCAGTTCCCAAAGTTATCAAGAAAGAGTATCTTTTGTGTTCTTGAATAGGCCTGTTACGAATGTTCCAATAACTATTGTTATAAATGATATTATTTTGATAATGGCATTATAATCCAAGTTTGCCCTCTTAGAGACCAATAAACTGTCATTTTGTAAAACAAAGAAACACAACTTTGGAACTGCAGACATTTAAACAGTCATAATAAAACACAGCAAACAAAAAGGAATTAAAACTGGAGATGCACTGATCCAATATTAATGTCTGTTCCCCTGTTGAAAAAAAAATCATAGCTTGAGCATCCATAAGGGCAGATCTGTTTAGTTAACTCCATTTTGTGCTGTGAGCGAAGTTTGGACTTTCTGAACCATTTGAAAGGCTTGCTGAAAGGTTTACATGCTTGACCAAGGTAGTCAAAATATTGTGTTTGTCAGTTTCAGTTTCTTTATTTTACATTTGCTGCTTTACTCTAATTGCACTGACTGAACCAATTAAAGTTGTTTTTGTATGTTTGACCAGGCTAGTGAAGCTATTGGTGTATTTAATGTATTGTACTGGAGTATATTCGTCAAATTTGTAATCCAGTACTTTTTTTTTTTTGGCTTTTTTTTTTAAATACACATTTTAAGTCAATTCATCACTGATTTTCTATATCGGATCGGTATCGGTTGATATCAAACCTCAGATGTCGGCATAAATATTAGAAATGAAAAAAAGTGAATTGGTGCATTCCTTATAAAAACCACATATAACAGGCTACAATGTCTCTGTAAAAAAAAAAGCCCTTTAAATAATATGAATAATTAGAATGGAAGTTATTGAGCTTGTCTGAATTTATTATGCGTTTAATTGATTAGTTGCGTTTTACGACTTAAATATGGCATGTGTGTGATCTGAACAACACGACACTGCTCAACCTTTCAGATGGAGTTTTTGACAATTACATCAGTCGATTTGAATTATTTATTAAACACCACCAGGGGTGAGTTGTTATGGAAGGAGAAAGCTGTCAATGAATCATGGGTGTTGGGTTATTAAAAAGAGTCACTCAGTTGCACTTCAAGTATTGCTGCCCAGTGAGCATCTTGAGACAGAGTCAGAAGAAATATTTTTCAAATATGAAATCAGAAATTTCTTACAGAGATGAAGCATCAGACTTTTATGTTTTATGCGATAATTACATGAAATGAAATGTAAGCAGCAGAACAGTTTGAAACTAGAAAATCTTATTTCCAAAAATAAAGTTGCCACAACACAAATTAGCCCGACCACACAGAACAACAAAATTCATTTTGAAGTAAATACTATGCAGAACTTCAAAGTCTATGTAAAAACAATATAGTTTTTCATAAAAGTTATGCACTCCAGATTTGGAACGGCAGCACAAATACGGATATTTCAGTAACTGCGCTCAGTGTCTGAGGTTAAGTGTCACCTTGTTGTCCCTCTCCAGTCGACGTGTGGCAGACTTTCCAGGTGGACTCCCTGGAGCACCTGGAGGCCCTTGAGGAGGTCACGGCTCGGCTGGAGAACAGGGTCAACCTCTGCAAGGCCCACACCATGCTGGTCACCTGCTTCGATGCGTCCACCAGGAGGCGCCGCAAGAAGCGACGGCGAAAGGCACAGCAGCAGGAAACCCTGAAGCAATTCTAGCCTGAGAAGTTGGCTGATTTATTTAAAATGTCCTTCTACCTGAACGATTGAGACTGAGATTATTGCTTTGACTGATTTCAAATAAATCTGATGATTTTAAATTGGTCACAGCAAGATGCGGAAGGAAATTTCCAGTCACCAGACTCGCAGTGCCTTTAGAAGATTACACGCACTTATCAAACACATTATACTTGTATCAACTTTTAATAACTCATTTGTTTTGCACTCATCTTTGGTCAAATATTCCTCAGGAAGTTTCAGACAAACTTAATATTTTAGTGACCATCAGCAAGGGTCAGGCATAATTTTTTGCTGCATATTTGACCATTCTTATCAGAAATGATAGCCTCTCATATTTAAGCCTGTAGGAATCAATTAGAATTTTGGAAAATAATGGCAAAATGAAACATTATTTCAAAATTAAATCCATTGAGGTCACGCTATCAGTCCACCCTGGAAAACGACAGTACAAAAGAATCAGTAAAAGCCCCAAATTATTAAAGCATTTATTCCCTTGATGACTGCCTGTAAACTTCTGACCGGTGCTGCGGATAACGCGTTCTTCTACTGTCTCTTAAACAAAGACAGAACATATCTTTTGTTCTGCTGGTATTTTGCAGAATTTTACTATCGACTTTACTTCTGTAGCATAAACGTGCGCTAGCTGTAGGAGAAGCTATCGCGCACATTTTAGCGACAGAAGTAGCTGGTAAATTCTAGTAGAGGAAGCTACAATTTACAAGTTAGAAACATGCTAGGTACGTTTGTAGCTAGCATAACTTTTTCGAGCCTTTCTTGTGCTGGATATTAAAACCTCATCAGAAGCCGATGATTCAAAGTCAGCATTTAAGTTGGTGATGGTTTTTTTCCAAAAAGTTGTCCTGTTTGGTTGATTGAACACCACAGACAATTGACATCTGCCACGCTGGCTGCTGCATCGAAAAATCACAACCAAAAATAACGTCTGACTTGTTTAGATTTTTGTACATTTATAATATTCTGGACGCACTTTTTCTTTGATTAATTTGGCGAGAACCTTCACTGTACGCATGTACCTCCACAAAAAAAAAAACCTTCAGCCATTTTGGACAAGTCAACATGTCAGTTTTGAGCGAGAAGATTCTTGATCATCACTCATTTTTTTTTTTTTTTTCTTTTTTTTTAAAGGGAATACTCTATCAGCCTTGGTGCCATTTTGTATATACAGTAGACTTTTATTCAGTGCTGACACTGAATTACGCCTCTTCTTATTGAAAGCTCATGCGAAGGACAACAAATGGTTTAACTGAGAAGAATCAGAGACTGAGGACAACACGGAGTTTGTTGGGAGTTACTACCTACTGAAACATTAATGTGAAATATTTCTCTTCCTGCGGTCTTGGATAAATGAACGGACGCTTTAAATTTGTCGGTGAATAGTTTTAAAACAGTGGATTCTACGTCTGAGTTGACAAGAAAAGAAAGAACTTCTTCTGATGTCGCTACGCACAAGGGAGCTCAGCCAATCCCAGAGGAGGAACCGAAGCTCTGTAATTGGTCAGAATTGCTGTCAAAAGGTGAAACACATCCGGCGCGTTTAATGTAAACCACATGAATCAGCATGTTGTTGGTAACTTTGAACACGTGACTACAGCTCGACTGATTCTTCAGTTGGGGGGGGGGTTAAAAATAAAGTCATGACACTGTAGTCTCTGTTTCTATTACGTCTGTGTTGTGATTAGAGAAGAAATGCTTCTTAATGGATGGATATTCATGGACTGTGTTTTTTGCAGAAGGAAAAATCAGTAGTGAAGCAGAAATAATTCGATGAATTCCTGGCAGAGAGGGTTTTCCAGTCTGCAGATAGAGAAGAGGAAATGAGGCCAAGCAGAGTTCAGTCCTGAAGCAACCCAATTAGAAAGTCAGCAGAACGGCGAAAGTTGCACACACAAACACAGATATGTCTGCTTCTTTAACAGCGCCGTCCTTCCTTTTGTGCTTCATTTATTTATTGTTTTGCTAGGTCTGGGAAGAACAAAACAGATCATAGCTATCTGTGTTGAGAGCCGCTATGAGAGATTCCGGTTAACTGGACATATGAGGGTCCTGACTGAGCATGGGAAAAACATGGGATCTGATTTAAGTGTTTCTAATAACAAAAAGAGAAAATAACCCATTGTTCCTTATTTTGTTTGGCTGATTTTGTCATCTAAAAAATTACAAAAAAAGTCAGATGAGTAGGTGCATATAAGACGTTTAAACTTGATGACAACACAAAGTGCTTTTTATTTTGTTCTTATTTAACCTTTTGTACTCTTGTTTCTGATCTTTTCTGCTTTCTTTTCAGGATAACAAAAAAGACCTTTCCTTCCTGTCTCATGCCATTATTACCTCCAGATTGGTAATGGCCAATCTTTGCCCGAGATTAGTACGAATAATGCAGCTATTCGTCTACAGAGCTCTTGTAAATACCGTGTCTGCAGCCTGATCATTCAAGAAGACCTCAGAAGAGACCCGAATGGGAACCCGTTTACCTGAGAGGGAACATACAGCTTTCTTTTTTTTTTTTTTTTCATCTTTGGAAAATATTAACATGAACATCTGATTTTTATGTTTGCAAAGTTTACCCATTTTAAGTTTACCAACTGTCCAGAGATGAGCAGTATTTCCAAAGCGCTTGTGTTTAATAAACAACAGATAACTTGGTGCTGAAAGATGAGCATTTTATTCTGGTCACGAACTGCCACAAACATTTTTACTTTTGTGTTGAATGTATTCTGTAATATATTCAATACCAATGACGAAAATAAAAATATATCATTTTTCTCTAAAATTCACCAACTGCACAATTCTTGCTAAGAGAATTAGCAAACACCTTATTTAAGATACCTGAGACAATGACACTTTTTATCATCTCACAACCGGAAATTCTGTGTATCTTATTGGTCAAAAGCAACAAACAAACAAACACATAATAACTCGTGTTCAAGAGAATTACTACTATAATAATAACTATAATACTAATAATAATGCATTAAACGTATATAGAATTTTTTTTTAGAAATCTCAGAGAAACTTTGCAAGGAAAGAAAAATGACAGACAACATAAACAAGTAGCTGAAAACTGAAAAGGGGTTTTAAGAGGTGGACAGACCAGGTGGGTTCTGAGTAGTGATTTGAAAGTAGTTGGACTTCCTGACTCTTTGAGACAGAGAAAATTGTCGAAACCCACATGGCACGTTTGTCTCTCGTGGGGGTCAAGAGGTCAGAGTCAAAGGAACGAAAGGGTCAGGTATGAGTTACGGTGAAGAGGATGTGGCCGGGCGACGTTACATCATGGACACCCAACTTTTTTAAAGGAAAAAAGTTATCCAAACAAAATTGGCCCCAGTGGGGAAAAAAATAACAGCGCCTCATAAATGACAACTGGCTCATCAGTTATGATAAAGTTGCTAGAAAGCTTTGCAATCATTGTGCCTTTTACGTGGAATTTTGATCTACTCTCCTCTTCTACTGCAGGAGATGACGAACATTTTCATTGGATGCAAATACAGATTTTCACCAGGCCAATCAAAACAATTGTGCTTCACGTCATTGAGCCACAACTCTTGGGATCTCTGACCTACTGCCTGAACTAAACGTCGCTGCTCTTTCAACGACAGAAGACAAGCAGAGCTCAAAAGCGGCGCAGGCGCAGTTTCATTTCCCGGCCAAAAATCGGGAGACTTGACAAGAAGTTTCAATCCCACATGACATCACTGACAGGACGTCACTGAGTAACGGCGTAACAAAGGCTTTGACAGGTTTTGACTGGCCGTCTCCTTCAGTGACTCCTCAGAGACAAAGTAGCAGGAGTTGGAGGTGTTCTCAACCTAGAATCGAATCGAGCAAACTTTCACCGAGAAGATGAACTTCAAACGGATTTTTTTCAACCACCCCGATGTTCTGGACCCCCTGGAGAAGGAACTGGAGGAGAAGCGGCTGAAGCTGTTCGCAGCGAACCTGCAGCTCGGGCTCCTGACCAGCTGCGGGGCTTTGCGAGCTGCAGAGCAGCTCGGCGAGGAGGAGACCGCCCTCATCCACCAGATGATAGACAGGGCGACTGAAGGCCTCGCGATCCCGAAGAAATTTTCATCAACTTCGCGGAAGCGCAGGAGCATGTGCGCCAAGGTGCTGGACGAGCTGAAGAAAGCGCACAGCAGCTCGCAGCTGAAGGACCTGTTGACATCCAAGGACGAACGCGTCAGCGCCGAGATGAGCGAGCTGCTGCGAGCGCAAATGAAGAAGGCCTTCCAAAGCTTCGAGAAGAAAAAGCTGCGCACCGCAGAGGTCGGCGGGTATGTCACCTCGTTCCTTGCCGTGCTTTGCACAGGCTTGATCATCATGCTGTAAGCAAGAGGCGCTAAAACTGGTGCGAGACGCTGTGGATCCTCTGCCGACCCGCGGCAGAGGATCAGCCGCGGGTCGGGACAGAGCGAGACGCAGACGGATTATGTCGACCAGAAACGGCGTCGTAAGCGGAGCCCGACCTGCGGCTTCTGATTGGTTACTTTTAGTGAAGGCCAATTATTGAGCCCTGGACTTTATGGAGACTAGAGGTTTGAATGTTACTCCCTTGTCATAAACTGCATTGACTGATTCTCTGTTTGGGTTTTGGAGTTGTTTGCTCCCCCTCTTGAACCCAAGGCAGAGTGTGGGGGTCATATTAGTCACAGTTTGTGTTCTCAAACTGAACTTTTACAGGATTACTTCAACTAACTCAGGGGTAGGCGACTCCAGGCCTCGAGAGCCGGTCTCCTGCGACTTTTAGACGTCACCCTGGTCCAACGCAGCTGATTCAAAAAGCTGAATCTCCTCCTAAATGCAGTCAAGTTCTCCAGAGTTCTGCTCATGACCCCATTATTTGACTCAGGTTTGTCGAAGTAGAAACACATCTAAAAGTTGCAGGAGACCGGCTCTCGAGGCCTGGAGTCGCCTACCCCTGAACTAACTGATAACTCAGTAGTTCAACTGGTGATTTACTGTCAGCCCGTCTATAACTGTTCCTATGTTACACAGTCTAGATGTTAAACTACAAGTCAAACAACTTGAGAAACTGATTGGTTTCTCAAAATCAATCAGTCCTGATGGATGTGATCTGCAGCTCTCCCTGCAGCGGTCCACAGCCGAGTCCGAAGCAGCCAGGATGAGGATCAGTGCCTCCAAGTCCGAGGAGGAAAAGGGTCCCAGGCTGAGGGGCGTGTCCTGCCCCAAGTGGAGGAGTACAAGTAACTCCGGAGATCGACAGGATGTACCTGTCCGTCGTGGTGAAGAGAGAGCTGAAACAAAAAAGCGAAGCTCTCGATTTACCTGTCAATCTATGTTCCCACCCCTCATCTACATTCATGAGGGGTGAATGTAGATGACCCCCTCATGAATGAGGGGGTCATGAGGGGGTCATGTGGGTATGTTGGCACATACCCACATGACCCACATTTCCACTTTTGGATATTTCCAAAAGTGGAAATATTTCACTTTTATGGCATGAATGTAAATGTAAGGTCATGACCGAAAGAACAAGATCGCAGATACAAGCGGCCAAAACCCATTTTGGCCGCTCTAAGGGAGAGCCCAGCCCAGGGTGGCTGGGATCTCCCAGGTTTTGGGAACCTGGTTGTTTTAGTCTCCCTGTGACCCGAGCAGAGCATAAATTAACTTTCCTTCCTAAAACGTGTCGACTTTACAAAAGACAAATAAACCTACAGTTATGTACAAGTGTTGTCTACATGTAAAAAAGGTATTTGTTATTATAAAGGGTGCGAGAGCCCAGCCCTCTCCCTGAGCGATAGGGTGAGAAGCTCAGTCATCCTGGAGGGACTCAGACTCGAGCCGCTGCTCCTCCACAAGCCAGTTGAGGTGGCTCGGGCATCTGGTCAAGATGACCCAGCGTTGTTTCGGGCACGTCCCACCGGGAGCAGGCCCCGGGGAAGACCCAGGATACGCTGGAGGGACTACGTCTCCCGGCTGGCTTGAGAACGCCTTGGCATTCCCCAGAAGAGTTGAAGCAAGTGACTGGGGGAGAGGGAAGTCTGGGCCTCCCTTCTTAAGCTGCTATCCCCACGACCCGACCCCAGATAAGTGGAAGAAAATGGATGGGTGGATGGATGGATAATAATAAAAAGATAACAAATTAAATAATTGATTAATTAATTCCCTGGGCTGCACAGTGGAAGGTCCTTGCAGCAAGAAGGTCCTCGCTTCGATTCCCGGCCTGGGCTCTTTCTGCTCGGAGTTTGAATGTTCTCCCTGTGCATGCGTGGGTTCTCTCAGGTTGCTCCGGCTTCCGCCCACAGTCAAAAAAGATGCCTATAGGTTTAATTTGTGTGAGAGTGTGTGTGCATGGCCCTGCGACAGAGCCACACAGGGTGTTCTCGCCCGGAACGTGAGCTGGAGATAGGCACCAGCACCTCCCGGCCCCACTAGGGGCCAGGGTGTAAGAAAATGGATGGATGGATGGATGGATTGATAATAATAACTAAAAAGATTCTGATGAAATTGAACCCGGGCCTGCCAAAGTATGGCAGGCCCTGGTACACTGGACCCAGTGTACAAATTTTCATCCATGCTAAGCTTAGCAAAACAATTACAAAGCCCCTGGAGAGTCACAAGCATGTTGACTAACATGGACTTGAACCATTCAGTATGTTAAAATTAGTGTGAAAGCTAAAATTAGCCCAAGTGTTAATGTTTGAAATATTCAGTACGATTAATTTTAAATGTCCAAACTAAACCCTTGAGTAACAGTGATTGGGCTAAATCAATTATAAAATGCCCAAAACACAAATAGTTCTCAAGGCCAGCTCATTCCTGCCATAGTTAGAACTACAGTGATCCGTTTTTGTAGTCCTAATCAGCTGCTCTGCCCTGCTGTGTTCCGTTGCTATGGTAACTGTCCTGCGTGACAAAGACAGGTGGAGAAAGAATTCTATCTCTGTAAGACACCCAGTCAGTTTTTATGAAAAAAGGTCATGCGATCATTTGGATCAGCTGTTCTGAAATAGAGACTCATCTAAAACATGCAGAGCAGAGGGCCCAAGCACTGACCTCATGTGACACTGGACATATAATGCTGTAAACACTAAATGCGTTTTGAGCGTCTGGTTTTGCACTCAGTCGATGTGGAGGCGCGTCGAGCGTTGGCAGTGTTTGATGCATCCAGCGCGTCCGACACTCCACACAGACCTTGAACATGAACCAGAATCGCCTGAATCTCAAAACGTGTTTGATGTGAACGCGCCATTAAAATGTTCAGCTTCAATGGTAACAATGACATCAGCAGTGATGACATCACTCTTTGATCGTCAAATGAATCTCTCTCTTGAGTGGAGCACACAGACTGTTTTTTCAAACCTCTTCCTGTTTCGGATTTATAAGATATAAGTAATGAATCTTCTACAGGAGCATTGTTGAAATTATTTGAAGGGACAGCATCAGCCCAGTACAGGTTCACATTCTCAGCTTGGAGAGACTCGTCTGGTATAAAGCAAAATTTTCAGTACTTAAATTTATGAATTTTATTTATCAAAGCATGTCATGAATATGTGTGCATTTACTCCATCTTAAGCTTTTTTGTTGCTTTTGCCACCACTAGATGATATGCATATAAGATATAACAAACAGCACGATTCCGAGATGCAACGAGTTTACAGCAGTTGTTCCACCATGTTTGTAGTTCTGACCTTCTGCCATCGCTGTAGTTCTTCAGAGCAGCACAGAGGGAGAGATATTGGTCACATTTAACATGTTCCAGGTGAGAAGTGAACACATGATGAGATAGATCCTGTCCTAGAATTTGATGTAATTGAACATTACAGGTGACAAATGTGATGATCGTCTGAGGTGATACATTTTATGAACATTTTTTAAAAATAATTAAAAAATATATATATAAAAATTTTGAAAAAAAAAAAAAGATGAGTGTGCTTCAACAACAATTTGGACGTTTTTTTTTTATTTTTTTTTAACCAATCACTTTTTTGAGTGCACATATTGAATATTGAAAATAATTCATAATAATAATTAAAAAAAAAAAACCCTATTGCAGCGCTCGGTTCTGCTTATGTAATGGAGGCGATGCGGTGCAGGTTGCATTTAACCTCCCGCCCCGTTTCTTTTCCCCATCGCTTTATTCCGTTGTTACGTAAGCGCCGACACCACCAGGGGCCAGAGGGCCACATCTGCCAGAAGATGGCAGCATCGGACGCACGCGGAACGAAATAAATAAATGAATAAATAAACAGTCCTGTTGGGGAGATGGGTATATTTATTTATATGTGTGTTTTGCTGGTGAGAAGAAGCAGGGGGGGAAACATAGATAGAAGATAGAAGCGAAAAGCAAGCAGGCTGGAAGAGAGCGAGACACAGACGGAAGTTTGACCGGATTCAGCAGCGGGTGGAGGAGAGAGGGGAACGCCGCGACGCTGATCCAGGGGCGTTGATGGTAGGACGTACAGCCAACCATCCAGCGGTGAGTGAGTGCAGCCCTCCATCCATCCATCCTCCATCCATCCTCACAGTGTCCTAACCACCAGACTCTGGCGCAGGCCGGTGCCGCGGCTGTTTGGGGTACAGTAACACCGGAAGTGGTGATTATTCCTGCGGTCGCAACGGAGACGGAGCCGCTTTAAACTCGGTACCCTACTTTAGTCTCGCTAATGATGCTGGCAGAAGGAGGCGCAGCTCCGTCCTGTCCTGTGAGGTCAGTTTCTGGCGTTCATTGTCGATGTGGAGCACATTTGGACCGGACTGACAGGCTCGGCTGAAATAAACAAAGTCGTTAAAACGGCGGGGCGGGGGTCGCGCGAGCTGCAGTTGTGTCACTCGCGCGTGCGCGTGCACGTGCGCTCACCGGGAGAGCCACCTGCTGTTTGGTTCCTCTGACAGGAACGTCGGGATAAAATATCCAGGTAAGGCGGCGGGAAGAGTCGGGAAGACTTGCTAGACTGAGCTGGAAATATTTCACTTTTATGGCATGAATGTAAATTTGTGGTAGTTTGGCGCTTCCGGAAATATTTTGTGGCGGTTTATTCAGCCAAATTTGTGGGATCTAACATCAAAAATACACGAGCAAACATTAATTACAGCTGTTTTTTTTTTTTTTTGTCCTAGCTTTTTCATTTAAAGTTATTTATTACATTCAATTCTATTAAGTAATCATAAATACACATCTATGTCTGGTCTTGTTTTCCAGCATAAGAACATATTGTACAACATATTTTATAACCAAGGTAATTCAAACTGTTTTACATAATAAACACAAAAAGGCCCCAAAACATTGTGCACCAGAAATAAAATGTTGCGATCCAGACTAGATCTATGTCAAGGGCAGCTCTAGGCGAATGGATTTCTACCTCTGATTTTAGGAAACTCCGGGTTTCGGCTGAAACCTGAAACTCAGTGAGTCGTCATGAAAACAGAATGCTGCCTCTCCATGCTTGGTTTTGGGGATGCAGAGAAAACCCGAGAGGCCGGCGAGGCTGATTCGACGACAACAGGTCTTTGACGTAATTTGTTGCTGAACTGTTGAGTGGCTTATAAACCATCAAAAGCCTTTTCTCCGAGCCACGGAGAGCCATTGGAAGGGCGTCAGAAAAAGCAGTTGCCCCACTAACCCAATAACTGATTCTGACCTTCCTGGCAACAACAGCTACAATCAGGTGTTGGTGCTGACTGGCAATTATTCCTTTTCATCACTCTCAAGAAGTTTTGGCCTGCTCTTATTTACAAAATTGCTGTCAATTGATCGGCTTTGAGCATTGACAATGCCATGTCTCCGCAGCTCAATCAAATTGCAGTCTGGACTTTGACAAGGCCACTCCAAAACCTTGTCATTTTTTGAGCAATTCAAATCTTGCTGGTGTTGCTGTGACCATTGTGTTGCTGTATAACTTAGGCGTGGATCCGTTCTCCTTCTTTCAGTAGACGGATGCATTTCTGGAGTGAGGAAAGCTGAGAGTCTAGAGAGGAGGTAAGCGGCTGCCTCACGACATAACATCCTAGAAAAGGAGAACATCATTACTTTTCTCAGGCAATTGTTTTCCTCCAAATTCTCAGGTGATGCGGGAGGGGAACAAAAAAAAAAAAAAAGCACTGGATTAAAAACAGTAGTCAGCTCATGGCTTCAATACATTTCTCAGAAGCAAAGCAGAATCTGTTGAAGCAAACCCAGAAATGTCATGCTGTGGTTCACACAGAACTTCATCCTTTTAAGCCTCGGCTGCATCATTCTCAGCTCCAAAGCTGCAAAACCCTGTGAGTCAGACCCTGCTGCTGGCGTTCGTGCTTTATGTCGCATTCCATGGCGCGGAGTCCATAACTTTCCCATGACAGCTAACGGGCTGCGTGAGCATCGCACAGATTTCATGCCCTCAGACCTCAGGCTGAAGATGTAAGCTACGTGAGGCAGAAATGTCCATCTGTGCAGCAGAACTGTTATTGTCCTGCATTCTAAGCCAAAAATGAAACGGTGTTCTTGTTAGCTTGTGTATGTGAACATCCGGGTGAAAGTATCAGGGAAGATTGTCTCTTTCGAGCTGTCCGTCATTTTGTAATGTTCTATAATGATTCTTTTATGCATGTTTTAGAAATCCTTCAATCTCCTGTGGCTACCATTCAGGTATCTATCGATCTATCGATGGATAGAGAGATTGAAAGATAGACAGATGTCTAAATATCTATAGAACATAAATATGTTCTGTTGCAGTCACTTACATTCTCCAGCCTCAAAATGTTCGCTTATTATATCATCTTGGCTGTTACCTTCAACGAAAATAGATATTTCTAGCTCCTCTCTGAAAGCACCTTCATCACCTTCGGGATTGGAGAAGTTAGGTGTGGCTTCCTGGAGTTGCTCTGAATTTGTTCGCTTTTCATAAACAGGTGGTATCGCTCCATTCCACGTCCTCCAGGTACATCGATGCTTGGGTTGGGAATGACTTTGAGTTTCTTGTTACACCTGGCCGTCTGTGGCAGAAAAAAGACCAGAACGTTGTTGTCAGTGAGACAGTGTTTGTGATTTAACTTTGACCTGCAGCCTGAGCGAATAGTTGTGACCCCTAACTCCAACTCAAACTATAGACGAAATAATGACTGCTTGCGTTTTTTAATCTAAAACAAATAAAAAATCAAAAAGGGCACTAGGGGCTCAAACCCCCTTGGCCCCCCACTCTGCACGTGCCTGATCACTCGGCTCAGTGCACATGTGTTGTTCTGTTTTTCTTAAAACGTGTCTTTTCTTTTGTTTTGACAGGACGACTGGTGGAAGGAATTGAAGCGAGGAGGACGGCAGAAATCCAGCTGCAGTTGGCCTCAACGCCACGTTTATGAACATTTCAACTTCCCTTTGTTCTTCTGGCCACCCGGGAGGGTTGAATACACACCCTGTCCACAGTGGATCACTGGAGCGCCCCTTAAATCTGCCCCCTCCCTGCCTCCCTCCTCCCGTGGGCTGTACGGCAGAGTAAATTTTCCAAAGTAATTTCCTTATCTCCGCCCTGAGGAAGTGCTCCCATAAACTCAGAGCAGTTCATGTTTTCCCAAGGGGGCTGAAACGAAGCGAACCTGCCTGGATCGGGTTCTCTCGGCAACTTTAGGAACTTTTAAGAGTGAACTCTGGCCGCGGCGCACGGGATGGGGAACAAAAACGCTGTTCCACCCAGAGGTTCTGGAGGCGGGGTCACTGGGAAGGAAGACGCAGCATTGGTCAGCAGCGCTACAGGTAAACACGGCCCCGTTGTTAACCGAGGGAGGCTTCAAGGAATGCAGATTTCAATTCAATGTTGGAGTATTTTTTAAATTTAATATAAAAATGGTGCAGAGTAGTTACAGGGTGAAGTTAAAAATAACTCTTTAAATAAAGGCCAAAGCAAATTTTTTGCCAAAAGAGATTTTTTTTTTTTTTTTTTTTATTTGCCTAAATCATCTTTAGGCAATAAATAAATAAATAAATAAAAAATAAATAAAAAATACTTAGTGAGGGAATAAAATTTTAATTTTGGAAGAAGTTTAAATGCCAGATGTCAAGCAGAACAGAGCAGAGGTTGTCACGGTAACTTCGACTAGTTTAAAACTTTCTTTGAACTGGAAAAGGGACTATGTGAAGTTAATGTTTGCAGCACATTAAACAAATAGTCAGGACAGTTCAAACTTCACACAAGAAAAAAAAAACCCATAATATAGTCACCAATTATGAGACAATAAACTTTATATTTTGTTAAATGCCATCATCAGAATGATCAAGTAAATATACATTAAATATATGAATCTGTGTGCTTAGAAACAAATGGAACTGTAAACGATTTGGTTTTTAGCCACAATTTGAAAGGAACTTTGCAGTTTTCTGGAAGCAAATTCCAGATTTGTGGGGCGTAGAAGCTGAACGGATCACTAATCTGTCCAACCCTGAGGGTCAGTTTTGCCTTTAATCCAGCTGAACAAAATTTCTTTAGAGCCACGAAACCTACAAGACCCTTCGAAGCAAAATAGCTTTGAGGGGTCAAGCTATTTTGCATTCAAATGAGATACAAAAACAAATTTTAGTTTTGTTTTGATTTATTTTTTATTTAGAATGCATTTTCCTAGGATAGGATCATTGCATTGTGTCTGCTCTCTCTAATGCCTGCTGTGCTGAGTTGCATTGACCCCAGAGGAGCGCCACACCCTGCTGGCATGAGCTAACGCCAAGCTAATGAAGCTAGCGCTGTCATTTGATCTGATGCTCCAACACAGGTACGACGGTTTGCTCTCTTCTGAGGGTTTGCTTTGAGCCACTGTGATTTAACAGACACAAATACAACTTTGTTACAGATCCGATTTGACATAAAATGGGAACGGCAGGTTTCTGACCCATCCAGTCTGGATTCATTCCAGGGTTTGGTTTTTGATCTTCTTCTGTTTTGTTTTGTTTTGTTTCTAGGAGGCGTCGCCGCAGATGAAGCTCAGAGCCCCAGTCCGGAGCTGCTGGCCTCCCTGCAGGCCCTGGGAGAAAATGACGACTACATTCTGCTGCCGCAATCCCTGCACCAGGTGTGTGTCCTCCTGTGTGTGTGTGTGTGTGTGTGTCTGTCCGTCCGTGTGTCTGCGTGTGTGTGCCCATGTGATTCAGAGAAACAGGGAGGAACGAATCCAGAGGGAATACAATGTGTCTTTATTTAGCCTGACAGAAAAAAGCCATTGTGTGTGTGTGTGTGTGTGCGTGTGTGTGTGTGTGTGTTTGTGTGTGTGTGCGTCTGTGCGTGTGTGTGTGCGTTTGTGCGTGTGTGTGTGTGTGTGTGGGTGCATCGGTGCATATGACTTGTCTGCTCTTGTAATTAAGGGATGTTTGTCTGCGTTAGTCATGCATACAAAATGTATATTTTCTTTGCTATCAGTGAATACAACAGATGGCTTTTATGAAATCTGATTATTAGACATGAAAGTGTCAGCGTAAACAACGACATGGCTGCATGGTGTGTTTTAAAGGGGCAGTATCATACGAAACCCAACTTTACATCATGTTATATTGTTATGCCCTCACCAAAACGTGCCTGGCCTTTTCCCTTTATACTTTCATGCATTTTTGAAAAATCCTTCATAGCGACCATGCAAGGATGTAGCTCACTCCTTCAGACTAGCCAGCATCAATTAGCAAACACCTGGTAGAACTGTTCATCAGCTGAGCAGTTTGTAGGAGAGACTTCTCAGTGCCACGCAGGTAAAAATGTCGTTAAAGGGTGAAAAGAAAAGGATGACTTCCTGAAGGCAGAGTTTCAGAAAGAGCAGGAGCTTCTTAAAGAGACAGAGGCCTAAAATTACAAACTTAAAATTTATTTTAAGTGGTATTTGATAATACAGCATTCTGAAAGCAACATATTACTTGATTGCTCTCTAAAATGATGCCGCGTGACTAGAAAGCACAGAATACTGCCCCTTTAAAGAGTTGAGCCGGTCATGCGGATGAAGGTGAAAGTATTCAGATGGACGGGAAAAAAATCCCACAGAGACGTTTTAATCCGTCCCTACCCAAACCCTAACCCATAAGCAGATTCATGTGACTCTCTGTCTCTCTCTCAGGTTGTCTTGCATGCTCTGCTGTGCGCAGATTTTGATCAGCATCTTTCGAAGGATTAAGACAAAGTTCAAGCAAAAACAGCTGGAGAACCTGAATCAGGCCTAAAAGTGTAGTTTAAGCTTTAATGTATAATGTTCACGCTCTGGACTGACATGGTCATATATCTGTGAACACTTTCTCTTTTCTTTAAGATCGCGGAGACCTACTCACTGAGGCAGGAGCGTATCCTTTAAGCTGCATCATGACCTCATATGTCTTAGTAATGCACTCTGACACCTCTTTTTTTTTTCGTTCTTTCAACCGAATCACGACCGATCCGCCCAGTGTGTGAGACGCTGCAGACGCGGGAGCGTGACATCCAGAATGAAGCAAGGTTTTTACCAAAGAGCAAATTATTGCTAAAAATGAAACATGAGCCAGAAGAGCTGCTGCCGTCGTCGTTTCAATCGTATCTTTGTCCGTCTTTTTTTTTTTTTTTCCTCGCACGCTCTGGGTGTTTCCCCTCACTTTTGGCTTGCAGTTGTAGTTTCCCCCCTTGCGCTGTTTGTGCCGTTTCCCCGGCAACAGCTGTCAGCCTGTTGTTTTTCTCTGCAACGGGGCGTCGTGTTTACGGGTTTGTGCGCGAGGAGGCAGAGAGCGCGGGCGACGGACAGGGGCAGAGAGACGATCCACGATTCAGAGAGAGGAACGTCTCAAGACGCAGTGCAGGGTTTCGGTGGAGAAAGTTTCCCGTTTATGAAAATGTTTTATTGGACGACTCAAGTTGGCTGACGTCAGGCCTAAAGGGATTTTTTTTTTAACAAAGCATGTGTTTCGCCGATTCTTTTTTTTTTTTTCATTGAGAAAACATCTTAGTTTACAAGGACAAAGAAAAATTAAGGAGAAAAATATGAAAAATATTTTGTGCTCTATATTTACCGTAGGGTTCTACGGTAAATATATTAGTACAAGAACAATAAAGCAGAAAGCAGATATAATTACAAACATTACGAATGAAAAATATCAATAACTTATAACATTCAAATGTGCTTACAGTTTTTTTTTTGTTTGTACTCTTGGAAATAGTGGATAAATCAGTTAAATTTTCTTAAAAAATTGTAAAAAAAAAAAAAATGATCAAGATGACAAGAATTAACACTTGTGAATATATCAAACTTGCCAAACATCATTATTAGGTTAATTGCCCGTCTTCTGCCAGCATTAGTATTCTTACCATGAAAAACCAAAAATAATATTCTCACCCTTTGATATAGTATCAAAATCATAAATGATGGAGTTATTACATTGTTTCCTAAATCTTCCTGTGATGCCAGAAACCCAGAATAAATGACAAATTGTTTCTGGATTCTCTTTGGAAAACTTACAGTTGGGGTTTATTGTTTTAATATATTTCATCATGTATTGATTAGTAACAGTTTAAACAAGACATGTCTCGTTTTGTTGTCCACCAAAAGTTTGTTCTGCGTATTCTACAGCTGTGTTTTTCAAAGTGGCTGACCACCGGGGGGCGCTGTGGGGGGCTCAGCAAGTCAGAGGGAAGATGAGAGAAAAAAAAAATGAACAAAATACTTTTTTTTTAAAAATTTATCTAAAAAAAATGACAAACTAAAAACTTTTCAAGTAACACGTGTTTATGACAAACTGTCATGGCTGCAATCTATTGAATGCAAGTAGATAAGAAAAACAATTACATCATTAACCGTCGTAAACAATATACTTCCTGTATCTTTCTATGATCGAAGGTTTATTGTTATGAATGATTATGTCATCATTCTGTTTGTGCATGCAGGTTTTAGTAGTTATAGCAAAGATGCAGTGGAGCTGAATGCCAATGTGTGTGTGTGTGTGTGTGTGTGTGTGCGTGTGCGTGTGTGTGTGTTTGGGTGTAGCTCTTTCTTTAACTGGCTCTATCAGACCAGTGGGCCATTCAGTTCCTACGGTTGGAGAAGCTGTACCATGAACGTGTGCTCTCTAATCTCACAGCCCTGCAGGAGAAATGGGGTACTGCATGCATCTGCTGGTTCCCAAATGATAGTTTCTTCTTAAAAACAAAAATACAATGTTTTTATTAGAAAAACATTGAAGTGACATTTCATCTGCATTTCTCAGAGAGTGAGTTCAATGAGAAGGTGGAAGGGGAGAGCCCGGTGCCTCCGGAAGAAGACAGCGTCAGCCGGAAACACATCGAGAAGCTGAGGCACATCTGCAGGACACACCACAGGTAAACATGTGGAGCCTTCAGGAGGACTTTAGCATCAACGCTGCTTTTATGTGAGTGTCCACCTTAGAAAACAAGTTCTCGTTGCAAGAAGAGCAACAAAGTAAAAAAGTACCGATGCGCGATATATGGGAATCTGCATCCGTATCGATATTGATCTTTTTTTTTTAACATATCAGTATTGGTTTGATGAATACAACTGGGACGAAATTACCGACTGATCTGTATTTCCATCTTGCTGCTGTTTGTGTTTGTATTTCAGGAGGAGGAAACATATAATATATATAGATAATGCCAGTAAATATAGGTTATTGGACCATCCTTCCTTTAATATACCGATATCAGCCCAAATTTTCATATTGGATGATCCTCAATTCCAAATGTGAAAGTGTGGCCTTTTGTTTTTCAAAATCTTGTATGGCAGAATTATTTAATCCAAGTTTCATATCTGAAGGTGATCAAAACTTATTAAAACCAATTATCACCAACTTACAATGTCTAGATTGTGGAGTCCACACTATGCTGCTTGAAAATCCTTGGAAGCTTTTTTTAATTATGATTGTGTGTGCCGCCCGGAACAAGGCGGCGCCCGGGGCAAAGAGCCACAACGCCTGGCGCAGAGAACCTTCCTGGCCAGAGCAGGAAATGTCATTTCCTCTGGACTCAGACAGACGCTGCGTGTCTGGATGCTGCTGCTGCTCCATGTTGATCTGACACACAAACAGATGTTGTCTTGTTGATTATTTTATAAGTCCCACAGCAAACTGTCTGATTTGCCCCTCTCTTGTTTTCCTACCATGTTTGTGTTTCTCTGTGGCGTCTCTCAGACCGTCCTTCATCCTGGACCAGGTCAGACATGACAAACCATTCTCTATTGATGAATTTATGACTCTTTTTTTTTTTTTTTGTTTTCTCTTTGTGGAACCAGTTTGTCTTTTATGTTCCTCAAACAGAAAAACTTGAACGCCGCGTTCATAGACACTCAGATTGGGACGGAAACTCTGCAGTCTTGTCATGGTAAAGGTAAGAATGGACCGACGGTCACAGATGAATTAATTAAGGGAATTATGGAGTTTTATAGCCACTGTATATGAGAGTAGATAGTAGATAACAAAAATAATGGCTCACAGGAGTTTTGAGATTAATTTCACGTTTTTATAAATACAAAATTGTAAATAGTGTAAAAAAAAAGATGTAATTTGTCCCTTTATTCAGCCACCTAAGTAACTTCCAGATAAGATGGACAGTTGCAGTGTCATAAACTCTTTTATTTATTTACATATGTATTAATTATTTTGTCATCATTTTATAAACTATTTGCCTGCGTAACATTGTGATTTTTTTATTTTAAGAATCTGTTAATGTGCAGGTGTTTCACGTCGGTGTCTTTTGATATAAACTTGCTCGAAAATACTTATAAAGTGTTAAATAGAAAAAAAAAAGGTGTAAATTTGCGAGAAAAATGTGAAATATTTCGTAGGGATTGCCCATCGGCGTGCTTTTCGGATTCTAGATGCCACATCAGTTCGAAAGTCAGACATTTTTCACTTCCTTGGACGGATTGCGTGCTGCCGCCTCGTCGCACAAGTTCCACAGGAAACGACTGGAGAGGGATGTTTCGAAATGAAATAAATCAATAAAACAAAATGGCTTCCTTTAAGCTTTCCTAAATAAATGAACGCAAAAAACTGAGAATCTTCTGACATGTTTGGTTTGAGACAATAAAGCTATTTTTTTCTCACGCATTTAAAAAAAAACAAAAAACAGTGGCATTTTTCGATACAGGCTATATAGGCGGTTGCCCAGGGCGGCATCAGAAAGGGAGTGGGGGTCTGACTTTTTATGTTAAAATAATGTCTTCTTCCTCTCTGAGTTACCTTTCAGCCCATGACACCGTCTCACCAAGCTTCAGTCAGTGGCCTGCTTTTCTTCTGGGGGCTTATTTTCACACCAGAATACGCCCATGTTCTCTGAGACAGAGAAATCGTGTTACGCCTGATGACGGCTGGACATTTCCATGGCGATTCGGCTTTACCGACGGATGAACGAGACTTCTGGAGGTCCCAAATTTGATCTGGACCTCTGAAAAATTTTTGGCATTTAGCAAATACAAATGATTTGGTAATCCAAGCTGACCTAACAGAGGAAAAGTTTAGTAAAAGAAAGCTACATAAAGTTTGATTTATTAAAAAAAAAAGAGATTTTTTTGACCCTCTTCTTCTGCGTTTTTCTGTCTCTCTTCAGCCAACAAGTCTGAGAACGCCCAGAGCATGATCTCCCAGTCAGACGTTTCCTCACTACAGAGGGACGAAGAGGAAGAGCGGCAGGGCGAAGGGGAAGAGGCGCTCGAGGAAGGGCAGGAAGTGGAAGCAGAGGAGCAGGAAGTGGAAGCCGAGGAGCACATGGCGCATGGCGAGGACACGCCGGAGGAAGAGGAGGTGAAGGTGGAGTGGCCGGCAGGGGTAGCGCAGGCGTCGGACAAAGTCCTGGCCAAACTCTCCATCGCCGAAGGCGTAAGAGTTCACTTTGTCACCTGCTGCGTCTGACAAACGTGACTTAATGTTGGGATAAATGTTCCAGACGCAGCGATGCTCAAACCCTAAACTCCCTCCCTCTCTGCTTTCCTCCAATCAGTCAGTCTCTGCGTCTCTTTCTTCCCCTTCCTGTCCTCCGTCCTGACTTTTGTTTCCCCTCACACTCCCACGAATGTTTCCCCTGGTTCCCCTGTGAGCTCATCCCCCCGGCCTCCGCCCGCGCTGGCCGCTGTCAGCAGACACACGGCGTCCGGGCGACTGGGAGTGGTTTTCCTCTGAGGCCAAGTCAGAGCTGTTCCAGCCTGATGGATTCAAGATCACGGCTGTTGTGTAACTCAGATCAGGCTTGAGAAGACGCTTCTTATCAATGCAATGAAACACGACAGCTTACCGAGTCATTTTTAGGCAACTTTCTAGTGGAAGCACCTCAGTACACTTGAAATAAGAAAAAACTAACACATAACTTTTCAATGAGAAATATTATCTTGTTTTAAGTCTATTATTCCTTAATATTGATTTTAAAAACGTACTAGTTCCATTGGCAGATTACTTTACTCATAATACATTTATCTAATAATAATTAAAACATGATAGCATTAGCCTATCTTTTGCTAATGCTATCCTAGCTTTGACTTAGCATTAGCCTATCCTAGCTACTACTATCATTGGCACACAATAGGCCAGCATTAGCACAAGATAGCCTAACTACCGTATTCCCTTAAAAGGTAAAGGTAGCCTATCCATGCTAATGACCAGCAGAAGTAGACAATCCAAGGAGCAACCAGCCTAATCATGCTAGCCACTAGCCTCTCAAAGCTAACACTTTGTAGTAATCTTTGTCTTATTTGCCAGTGCTGGTTGCTAAGTTACTGGTGTTGGCCTGTCATTCATCAAAACGGTCCTGTGACCAGGAGCTACCACGGGGTTAGCGACAGTCTTCATTTCACCGGTGCAAGGCTGTTCAGGGCCTTAACCAGAATTTGACTTAGGGGGCCCTCTTGCTGCTTAAAACATCAGCACCTCTAACAGCTTCTGTTAGGGTTAAGAGTTAGGATTAGGGTTAAGAGTTAGGATTAGGGTTAAGAGTTAGGGTTAGGGTTAGGAGTTAGGATTAGGGTTAAGAGTTAGGGTTAGGTGGAGTGAAATCTGGGAGAGGGGGAGAAGTTTAATTGGCCAACCCAAAAAGCAATAAGTTGTAACTGCAGTTTACTGTTTTGTATTTGTTAACAAACAAAGTTCAATGTCAAAGATTAAACTCCGAGCATCATATTGTTGCCGTGGTAACAAAACATTTTGAAGTTTTACAAAGTTTTAAAATCTTACATTTACATGTTAAACTTTTGAAAATCTTTGACATCATGTATACTGAAACCATTAAATCAAATTTAGCAGCATTGATCATCTCAAACAAATGTTACATGTATGTATCTGTCTTAAAATATTAGCAGTAAAGGGGCCCCTGAAGGCCTGGGGGTCCTGATGGAGCTTCTGACTTAATTTTTATTAAACAGAAGTGCAAATAATTGACATTCATTTTAACTTAGTGACACCTCATGATGATTCTTTGAGAAAAAGGAAGCATCTTATTCATGTATTGATTTATTACTTTTAACATTTACTTGGCTTGATGTCTTCTCAACACCACACCTTGAATGGAATTATAATAAAATGAGAAACTCTCATGAAGGGAGTGATCCAGTCAGACTCCAAAATGACCTGGTCATGAACAAGACAGATGGATTTATAGTCTGGTTGATAAGCTGAGCCCTAAAAGGTTTTGCTCTCGGCTTTGGGCTGTGTCCGTTTGGGTCCAAGTCGCCACGCGGATCAGAACAAAGGTCGTGTGTTACACTCTCATAAAGTTTCTGCTGACTGGCTGCCGATCACCGTGACATTCACCCTCCGGCTGACACACTGACCTCACGGATCAACTGATGCGCTCGCAATCACGGCAAATGGAGGCAGAAATCTCAACAGACGGCCCGGTTTTGGCGGTTTGTTTCCGGTGGATTGTTTGTCCTGTTTAAGAGCTGATCGCTGTAACAGGCAGGGGTCAAAGCCCTGCTTGTGATCTTTGCTATCTGACCCCTGTTCTGCTTTTCGTGTTGCTGCGAAGAGTTCAAGAGTTAGAAGAGAAATGACGTGTGCGTCTCCTTCAGAGCTCCTCCCCGGACGGCCTGGTGTCCATCCTGAAGAGGAGGCGAGCCTCGCTGGACGGACTTCCTCCCCTGAGCGCCGCCACCGCTGCGGACAAACAGACGTCCAAACGCAAAGTTCGCTTCAGCGAACCAGAGGACGGCGTAGACCAAGGTGCGGCACGACAAACCGGAACCGAAGAGCTCCACGCCTTCCCTGCTCTCTAACCTTTGTGTTTTCCTCGTAGATGACGTCGGCGCAGACTCCTGTCTCATCCTGCTGCTGCTGTGTCTGGTCACCGTGGTGATCAGCATAGGCGGGACTGCGTTCTACTGCACTCTGGCGGACACTTACTCCAACATCTGCACCGACTTCGCTCAGAACGTCGACTTCTACGTCACGAACGCGCGGGGCTTCCTGAAAGGGCTCGGACAGTGGCTCCCCCTGCAGACTTAGGGCCCGCCGGGATTCAAGGCTCTCCGGGCGCGACGGAAGAGGCTTCTGGTCGCTCGCACCGACCGGAAAATCTGACGGGACCTCCGGAATCAGCGACAACCCCTGCTGCTGCTGCTGATCCGCAGAGTCTGAATCTCACTGGTCACTGGATATGTATGTACACAGGGCCTTGCAGAAGAATTCACAACCATGAATTTTTCCAGGTGATCATTGTGTTCATTGCTTCAGAGACGTTTCATGGGATTTTATGTGACAGACTTCAACATAGTGAACAATTGTAAGGTGGAAGAAAAATGAAACATTATTGTCTAATGCATATGTCTTTATACACTTAAAATAAGACAAAAATATCTTACAAGTAACTTTTCAGCAAGACGTACAAGTGTGTTTTGAGTCAGTAATTCCTTAATATTGATTATAAACTAGTTCCAATGGCAGGTTATTTCATTGAAAGCATGGGGGAAATGTCTTGTTATAAATGAAGTAATCTGCCAACAGATTTTTTTTTGTCAATATTAAGGAATCATTGACTGAAAAGTTACTTGTAGAAGCTTTTATTGTCTCAGAAACTATATATACAAAAAATACTTGGTAAGATTTTGTGCTTTTCTTGTGTTCAAGTCATTTGGCAAGGAATTCTGCTTACGCATGAAGGTACCTGCGACTTTTATGTCTCTCTCCACTATCACAATCCCAGACTGTAACCTGACATCAGGTAAAGTCTGAGGCAGCAGAGGAGCAGAAGTGAGAAACACTGCCACCTGCAGGTTGCAGTCAGCATCACTGAAATCTGCTTGTTTTTGACCATTTTTGCAGAAAATTTGCCATAAACTCAAAATTATGAGTTAGCGCAAAGAAGTGTGGGAGAATTTGTTGAAGTAAAAATAAAGCACTCCCTCAGCATGACACCGCGCCCACCATGTTGTGTCGTGTGGTTGGTGTGTTCGTGGAGGTGTCAGTTTTTCCACATCTTTCTTCTCATCACTGAAAACAAATCCAAATGCTGAATCCAAATACACTTCTCTTTTTTTTTTTTGTTAAAAAAAATTAAAGCAATTTTTTTTTTCTTCCACTAAACAATCACATACAAATCTGTAGGTCTGTCACATGACAAAATGAGATTTGTGGTCGTTTTGGAACAAAATGCTTGGGAAAGTTTCACGGTTATCTTCTGCGAGGCACTGAAACCGAACCGGTGCGCCGTCTGTCAAGACCGACCACTTCACCTCAGAAGAGAAACATTTTAATGCACCGGTGTTGTAAAAAATCCGTAAGCAGGTTATGGACAGCCTCAGCTGTGTGTAGACGACAGCAGGAGTCATAGATGTGTCTTGTCTTTTCGCCACGTTCTTGCAGCAACTGTGTGACTTGAAATGTTTTCTCGGAGAAGCTGCCTTGACGGTTTCTCTGTCATTTTTAAAGCTTTATTATTCCTCCCACCAGAATGACTTGTTTCTGTGTCATTTTTATCTTCGGCCTACCTCTCTCTGGATCATTTCCGTCTTTTCTAATAGGAAGGAAAGCTGCAGATTCTGTTCTTTTGGATCGACTCTGACAGCAGCTACTGTTTTCTAAATAGCTTCAGAACGACACGCTTCATTCTGACTTTACTCCTACTGTCACAATCTGCACCAATCAGATGTGGAGACGTTCTCTGCGTTATTACTTAATGTCTTCATATTCATCATGCAGCTTTACTGCAGCGGGAGTCATGAGCACATATGAGTTTCTCCTTTAAGATGGTCACTGTGGTTGTGAAGAAACAGTTATTGTTACCCTAAATTTTCCAATATTCATTAGAGATGAATACTTTTGGTGTCAAGTCATACACAATTGGACCGACTTGATTTTTCAAGACGGCCTCCATGGTTGCCATGGAAAAAAAAATATTTTTGCACCAAAATCAGGAATTGGATGAATGTGCTGTCAACGTGAAATAAGTAAATAAAAATGACTATGTATTTTTGAACGATAGAAACCATAAATCACACAAAGTTTCTTGATTTCGTGTCTCCTTTTTCCTGCGGACATTTTTCAAAATGGCCCCCGTGGTCTGATACGTCTGCACTAAACTCAGCAGCAGTTTTTGCAAACGGTGGCACCGCCGGCCAAAATGCTCCACTGATTGGCTGAGAAACAATCTCAGGGGAGCTAAAGCGAAACATGTGCACAAATTAGCGGACGCTAATGCTAACTAGCTATCGGTCTGCTAGTCGTTAACTGGAAGGAGATGAAGATGGTGACACAAACAGCAAAGTCTTCAGTTACAGTTTTAGCATCTGATTTTGCAACTTATTGCTACATTAATGTTGTCTGGATATGATGACCAGAACCAGAAACATTATGTGACATAAAGTGCATCTCGGTCCTGACATTGGGTGGCATTTTATAGCAATAAGTCATTTAAAAAGGTCAAAAATGGCCGTCCTGATGAAATTCAGAAAATATGAGAAACACGCCACCTGAGGGGTGAAAGCGTCAACTTTACATCTTGATTCCACACTTCAAAGATTTTTACAGCGACATGCTTCACTGCTGACAGATAACTGGACAGACATGCATTTTATTAAAACGAATTCAACCTCGACTTCCATGCTTACAAAACTCAGATTTGTGCAAAGTAAGATATTTGATTTTTGTGTCGTCCTTGTCTGTTGTCGTCTGATCAGGTCTGTTATGATGCAGTGAGGACTCTGGGTTTCCATCTCTTCTTCTTTCATAGTGTTTTCATAAAAATTGTCCTGGTTTAAGACAGAACATCTCTTTAAATGTGAAGCATTAAAACAAATATGTGTTCAGTAGGTCTCTTTGTGTGTGTGTGTGTGTTTGGGGGCGGGGGGTCATCACTTTAGTTCATATTCTCTACAATTTCGAACAAATTAAGACGTTCATTTGGTGTAATTCACAGAATTGGCCACATGAGGGCACTGCACTCCACAGGTTCCACTGAGTGCATTCAAGGGGCCAAATGAAGTTGTTAGTTGTTGAGTCAGATTTACTGTAAGTCCTAAAATATTTCCCCTCTTCCAATCAGGTCAAACGCCTGCAGAACAAGCAGTTGAAAATATTTATGTTGAAATTTAGCCCTTATTGTGCGTATTTTATTCCTCATTCTGTTCTTATTGAATTTATATTGTCATCTTTGTGTGACCCTACTTGACTTGATTGGTTGTTGCATTGAATTCCCGCACTGTGGATCAATAAAGAAATTTCTATTTTTACAACATATAGAGAAACATGCTAAGAGAAACAGGCAGATTGGAGAACAAAATAAATACTTTAGAATATCTAAATCACAGAGTGATAACTCAAGTTTTTCTGTGTGAGAAATCAAATGATAGTGATCGTTTCTTTCCACTTTGCTCTGTGCACTTTTTGAAGTCTGACTCTAAACCTGCGGAAAGAGAAAAGAAAACTGAGAAGCTGCCACAAAAAAAAAAAAAAAAAAAATCCACAAAAATGTGATGTTTTAGAATTTATCTTGAAATGTGTCAAACGTTGCTCGTCTGCCGTTTTGTTCACTTCTTCCAGCTCCATTATGCGCCTCTTCTGATGTCATCGCCCCAATTACGCACAGAACAGATTTCAACGTTTTCTGCTTCGCTGCGCTTTTGAAGAACTTTGTAATTGCTGAAATCCTGCAGCGGAATGCTGGACTTCATTACCCAGCTGTCGATTCTCATTTGTCCGAGAGAGAGAGAGAAAAAAAATACGCCAGTGGACGACATCTTTCATATTAATGAAACTGGAAATATCTTGTTATCCTGTCAGAGCTCATCACCACTGACTTCCTGTTGCATCCTGAGAAGTTTAAAAGTCTTAGAGTCGTCAGGTTCTTTCTTATTTTTAAAATTGCGCTGACTGCTGGTCATGTTGTTGAGTTGATCTGCCTTTCCTCTCCTGCGATTCCCCCGCTCTACTCCTTCAGACTAGCCAGCAGCGTTTAGCAAACACCTGGTGGAACTGAGAATCTGCAGAGCTCATTATAGGAGCAACCGCACAATGAAAACTCTGCTAAAAACATTGTTAAAGGGTTAATAGAGGAGCCATGTTGGGATGACTTCCTGAAGGCGGAGCTTCAGAAAGAGCAGGAGCTTCTTAAAGAGACAGAGGCCCAATTTTAAGGCGTTAAATTAAAAGGAAAAGATTTTTTAAGTCATATTTGATATACATAGTATTCCTATAATAACTGATGGTAATGCAGTTACCTAATTGTGCTTTGTGGAAAATACATATCACTGCCCTTTTTAATTTCCATTTTACTCTCCCGTTCGTTAACACAAGACTTACCCGTCCTCATCCATGAGCCGGGTTCCGCTGAAGGTTCCTTCCTGTAAAAAACACTTGGTTTCTCTCCGCCGTCGCAGTGTGCTTGCCAAACACCAACCAGCACATCTGAGGGAACGTCCCGACTCCTTCCCGGGCTTCTGGGTTTTAGGAGGAAGAACCTGGAGGGGTTTTTGGGCGACGTTTGTTTCCTGCCGGCGAACAGAGCAGAACACGCTCCACGCTCCACGAGCCGCGCGGGAGATTCTGCTGGTGGTTGGATCCCAGTCTGGCCACGAGCCGGTGAGAGCCAAAGTCAGGAAGAGGTGAAGCTATTACTGAGGAATTACTGTCGGGCTGAAACACTTAGGGCATCAGAGGCAGTGTTTGGCAGGATGCCCTGGAAAAAGGTTAAACATGCAGAGAAACACTTTCTGTCCTTTTGATCCTTTGAATCCAAATACTGAATATTTCGGTGGTTCTACTTGAAATATAGCTTTGAATGAGCAAGTGTGTTGAGTACTTCGAAACGTTACTGCAATCTGTTTTTACATTTCTTCCAGCTTGATTTGGAGAGTGTTTTTTGTTATCATGAGTGGGCGAATATGAGAATAAATATCTACATTTGAAACATATATTTTGCATTTTCTTTGTCTCTTTGATATTAAAATCTGCTTCTACACCATTTAGGTGACAAAAGAAAAATAATGAGACCAGAAGAATCTGTAAGAAGTGAATATTTTTTTACAATACTGTACTTTTCCTGCCAAACATCAAACAAGGAGCTTCCAGTGACGGTACAGAAACCCGGCGGACATTAAAGTCAGTAAGTGTCTGAAAGAATGCTGTGATTTGCCGACTATTACTGTCTGGCACAGTGACTTATGTTGGGAGTAATGAGATTTTAGTGGAAGGCAGAGTCTGCCAGGGAAGGAGGAGGCAGATTTAGGAGTCGATCGCTGGACGAGATGAGATGAAATTCTGCTCTGCTGAGGCTGCAAGCTGAGGAACATTAAAGCAAACAGGGATCCCTTCAATTTCCCCCGGAGTGATTCAGGGTGACTCCAGTGAGTTCGGAGCCGTTTTTTTCAGCAAAGAGACGGTGTGGCCTTCTGAAAATACTCGCGTGTGTTGGCGTTCTTTTTCTTTACAATTTGCAACTTTCAGCTTTTCCTGTATGTTGCCTGTATGTGAGCTACGGCCGTTTTAACACAAAATACCGGTTCGTTCCAAAACACAGGATCCATTCTTGTCAGATTTAAAAATGGAGTGATCCATCACTTTATCTTAAAACGGCCCTGGAATCTACTTTTGTTTTTTTTAAACGGATGTGATGTCTGACTAATCTTGTACATGTTATATATCAATTTTAAATTGTCCTGTATTATCTTTGTATGTCATAAATCAGGAAGATATAAACAAATGGAGTCCTCAGACAACTGTTACATTTTCAAATGATTGTCCTCAATATCGTCTGCTGAAACACAGCAGATGGGTAAAAACTGCTGCTTAAGGACCGATTTCATATTATGACTGTTGTTTGTATATTTTCAGTCGTCTTCAACCCGTTTCCTCTTGGTGATGGAGGAATCTGCAACCTGCTGTATGTAGGTCAGCCGTCCTGCAGCAGACAGGCCTTAATGAATCGATCTCATTACGCTGTTTAGACTGGAAATATGACGAGTCACATGTGGTGATCCATCACTTCTCCAACACTCATTACAACCTCATCTTTTTTCCCCCCCTTGTCTGCCTCAAAGTTAATCACCTCACTTTTACCCTTCATCCCTCCGTCTGCCTCTATTTACCTCGTTTCATTTTTCATTTCCCTCACACTTGCGCCACTCGTCTCCATTGCCTTTTATTTCCCCCTTGTTATCATATATTCTCTTCTGGCTTTTCATTTTCTCCCTTGCTGTGCAGCTTCAGAACGGAGCGGGCGTTTTTGACACGTCCCCTTCGGGTTCACAGTCGACTCTCTCTTCCGTAGATCCAGTTCCGATCCAGTTCTGCCATCTGATTCACATGATCACTCGACTTAAACTTATCACAAAGGTTTGACCCTTGACAATGACTTCTGAAAATCTGTGGTCTTTAATAGTTGCGAAAATCATTTTACAGGTCATAATGGCTTGTGAAATAACCAAAGACTGCACACCTGGCTGGAGTACATGCTTCTGACCAGCGACATTTCAAAACCCAAGGAGAACGCTGACGGCATTTAAAGGTATTTTACGGTAAGCGATCACTAGTCGTGTTTTCACTGGAAATGCTGCATCAGCAAAATCGAACTACTTCCCGCTTTCTTTGAGGTTTCCGCCAGTAGTAACTGCCGGCCATTGGTGTGATTCAAAAGCCTTTTTTTCCAGTGTAGTTCTGCGAAAGATGTTCATTTACATCCAGCTGGAGGAACTGCCTCATCCCGAGCAGTTCTTTTAAATTTGTTCATTTATTTACTTAATTCCAAATTGTACAATTTTATGGCTGAAAACAAATCTTTTTACAGCGTCTGTCTGTACTATTCTCACTAATGAGATTTTCTTAAACATGCAAACATTATGTTGCATTTTCATGACAACTTGATTGTGCTATGAAATGACACAATATCCCTGGAAAACACACAATACTTTATAATCTCTCACAATACTTTACTTTTCCCTGCTATGCCTCGTCTTCGCCACCACGTGTCAGTGTTTCCCCGTTCTAAAAAAAAAAAACCCAACCAGAAATCCACAGCGTCCCTGACAGCAGAGGTCACGTCACGCCTCGGAGGACAGAATGATGGCGGCTGTTCCGGTCGGACAGTGTGAGGCTCTCCACCAGAGAGGCAAACGAAACGCCTCAGAGGAAATGACACCTCAGACGTACGAATACGAGGTCAAGGTTGAGGAGACCTCTAACGCCGAGGCAGGCAGACCGAGCAGAGAACGAGCAGTGGCCCCTGAAACAGACAGAGAGCCACTCCCAGGCTAGTGTGGCAGGCGGCGAAACCGCGTCCTGAGTGGCTTCTGTGTTTAATAGCGTATTATATTACAGCGAGATGAGAGGCTTTTAAGAGCCGAGCCGAGCCGACTGGAGCCCAGCCGGGTGGGGCTTGTTTGTTTGGCTCTGCGTTCGCGTTCCAGAAATGAAAGATTGCAGTGGTAACAGCAAGCAGCTCCTCGCTGCGCCTCCCTGAGCGGATCAACGCCTCACGTCCCGGTGGCTCTGCTCCTCTGACCAGCTGCCTGCCTTCCTCTGGTTATTAGTCCTTTATTAGAAACACTCGGCACCTTGTTCAGTTTTCTACAACACATTGCTGTTTTATTGCTAGTGGCCTTGTTGACGTCTGACAACAAATTCTAAACTTTTTTTGTCCAGCTGAAAGCGTCTTTAATGGATTTGGCTAACAGAGCTAATTATGTCTCTTGACTTTGCTTCTTTCCTAAAGGGGCCACTGGTTCATTGTTCAACCTTTATCATCGTCTCTGTTTTGAATAACGGAGTCACTACCAGTTATTAGTTTTGCCCTTTCTTTACAGCAGGGGTCTCAAACTCCAGTCCTCAGGGGCCACTGTCCTGCAACTTTTAGATGTGTCTCTGCTGCACCAACTGAATAGAATAATTAGGTCATTAATGCTCTGGAGACCTGATCTGCACAATGAGGAGTGTTTTGTACCTGTGGCTCATCTGAAAACTGCAGGACAGTCCTCAAGCGGCCCTTGAGGACTGGAGTTTGACACCTGTGCTTCACAGCTTGCTTTTACTTCATTATGTCTTTTTGTTTGTCTAATTCAATTAGTTTTAATCAGAGCTTTTGTTATTTATTGCTGGTTGACTGTTGTTTAGGTTTTATTCGTTATCGTAGTTTTAGTTTTGCTGTACTTTGGTGAATTTTCAGGTGCAGAATTCAAATAGGTCAGACTGTTGCACTGGGATTATGTGTATGAAAACTCTCGACTTTTGCTGTTGCTTTTTTGCAGAGAGCACAGTGCGTTCATTTTCCAACAGCTGCTGTGAAGAAACATCATTTCACATCAGTTCAAAAAGCTAACATTTTCATAATCACGAGAACAAAGAATATACCTATAATGAGCCGCGTTCAGGGAAGACGATGAGAGAGAAAACGTTTGACAAAAAGGAGCGTAAAGCGTAAAAAAGGACGGCTGGGGAAGGTTTGACGAATTGGGATCTTGTGCTGGTTTTTTGGCGAGAACGCCAGAGGACAGACTGCAGGCACATAAACACAACTCTCACAGCACTAGTGAGTTTTAATGAGCAAAACTAAACTTTCAGGAAATAATGGTTGGAATGTCACCTCATCTTTTTACCACTGACAGAAAACAAAATACTTAAAATAGGTCTTTATTTTGAAGTTTGAGTTTTCCAACTCTAAGAAATGCTTTTTACTTGGGTCTAAACATGACGAATTTTGTTAATAATTCAGATCCGGTGATATAGATGCTGTAACTTTTATGATGTAACTTTTATGATGTGTGATTGAGCTTCAATTCACATTATGAAGCTCAATCACACACAGACTGACGTTTTTAAGACTTTATTTCTGTTAATTGTGACGATTTTCAGCTTCTAGCTAATGAACAACATTGAAAATGATCATGCTACCTCATAAGGCTACTTCCTCATTCATTTTTATTGCCGTTGCATTTTGTTCTTACCTGAGACGTTGGTGTTGTGCATCTTTGCCAGTTGGTGTGGCACGGCGGTCTGCGCTGCTTTTTCATTCCACACTCAAAACAAACAAAAATGTATGATTTGGAGCAATAACCTGCCAACCAAAACTGCCTGTTGCACTGGAGTGAAGCCCTGAGGTATAATTACTCTTAGATGAGTTGGATGCTGGGAGTTCAAAAATCAGTAGTGTGTTTATTTGCAGTCTGCAGGTTTCAGCTTGTGTAGATTACGTTATACTTATCTAAAAAATGTTTAAAAAATAAAATAAATCCACATCAGGGTTCAGCCCCTCAACATATCCATCCATTTTCAACACTTGATTAATCAAGCAGGGTCAAGGAAGGCCTTCCCGACTGATTGGGGAAAATATGGGAGCATAGAGGCATTTTTGGAACTCCCTACTTGAGTTGGCATCGGGTGTTTTGCATGAGGATTTGGGACACAGCGTTTAATTCTTGCCACATTAGCAACAATTGATGAGCTCTGTGTGTAATGTACCTCATTCAGTGGATCAAAAATGTATTGGTCGTAACGCTAAGATAACTCAGGGATTTGAGAACTGGAGGATGCTGCACAGTGGCAAGAAGACCGTCAACCACTCTGGCTACTCAACTGCACCTTGACGTGAATTATTAATCAAGACAGAGATTTCCATCAAGGGCTTCCTGCGCTTGAGAACATTTTTCAAGCCCTAAGCAGATCTTTCTGTTCTACATATGCGAGTTTCTTTTTATTATTTCAAACAGTGCCAGTGCAGCCGAAGTCACATTTTCATTCATTCACCTTCTCCTCTTCTTGGCGGTAAGGTCAATCAACAAGGAAACCAATGTGCATGAGTTTGGACTGTGGAGGAAAGCCACTCGGACTTCGCACACAGAGGTTCGTACCAACGTTCCTCTGGATGCGGTTTAACGATGCTAGCCGCTAACTAGCTTCAGGGTTCGAGTACCATGTAGTCAACTTTACCTCTGCAACAGAACCGAAATATATTGCTTTGGTCAGTTGGGTAAAATATCCAAATGTTGTAAAAATAATGGAAATCGTTTGTTTTGTTTGAGTTCATCTGAAAACCGGAATGTGTTTGTTTACTCTGATTCGTATCAGGTTCAGGCTGTTGGCGTGTTTTCAGTAATCTATAAAGAGACATGATGACAACAGCTGTTTGAGGAAACTCTTCCATTGGTTTTGATTTGCACACAAATCAATGTAGCATGGCCTTGTTTGTAATAAAATCCTGTTTCCAGTCATCTAAGCCTACACGAGTCTTCAGCACTTCATCTCACAGAGGCGTCTGGACCACTGAACACACCTTCATATACTTCAGAGTCATTACTCCTGTAATAATAGCATATACTCATTTACCATCATTGGATGCAATTTGGTAAATTTCTGGTTTAATCACCTTTTGCCATCAGAGCTCACCAAGGTAACGCATTTATTCTGGAGTTTCATATTAACACGATCATACAGTTGCTGTAGATGTTTAAGCTGTAGATCAGTGAGGAGAATCTCAAAGCCACTGCATTGAGATCTGGAGACCTTGGAGGCTGACATAGCACTGCGTCCTGATTATGTTCATTAAACTTCGTGACATGGAACATTATTCTACAGGAAGTAGTCATTAGAAGAAGGTACACAGTGGTCATAAAGGGTTGGGCGTGTTCAGCAGCACTAAGTACTAAGGTGGGCTATGGACTTTAGATGATGCTCTGCTGGTACTGACACCACCAACAACAATCTGTACTGTTGATACCAGGCAGGATGGAGCCATGCGTTTACGCTACTTACGCCAAATTCTGACCCTACCATCTGGATGTCGCAGCTGAAATCTCGACTCATCAGTTCGGACAACTTCTCAGAGACTTGCAGCCTCAGCAGTATCACCCTCTGTGGTTTTCTGTTCCTGGAGCCCATCTGCTTAAAGGTTCAATGCTTTGCTAATTAAAAACGTTATTCTGCCTACCTCAGCTGTAAGGACCGCTAATTTCAGCTTCTGTTGCCTTCAAGACATTTTTGTCCACACAACTGCAGTAATCAGTGGATATTTCCTCTGCTTTGGACCATTCTCTGTAAGCCAGAGATTGTTGTAGATCGGCAGGTTTCTAAATACCCAGACCCCGACTTTCACCAACAGTGACATGCTCTAGCCATGTCTAGAGCCTCTAAGTCCCCTTTCTTCTCCATTTTGATGCCAGTGTGTGTAGCTCAGTGGTCTCAAACTCCAGTCCTCCAATAGCAGCTCATTAGCAGAGCTCTGTAGAGCTGGACTGCATGCTAGTGAGACAGTTTATCCATTGAATTCATGTGTGTCGGACAAGGGACACAACTAAATGTGTGCAGGAGTCTGGTCCTCGAAGAATGTAGCGTGAGACCACCGGTGTAGATCCTAGATTCACCTTCTATAGTTTCACCTCGCTAACTTTCAGTTGATGCTGCGTTCAGACTGAACGTCATCGAGCGTCAGGGCATTTGGTTTACGTGCAAAGTCTGGACGCGTCCCTAGGGCAGATCGACAAAGGCTTGAAGCGTTTCAAGTGTTTGACGGGAGACACTGGAGTTGGAAGATCTGAGCTGGACATGGAATGTTGACCAATCAGAAAAACTCAGCTATGTGAGTGAAAAGCTTTGATATGAGTGTCTGTGGCTGAATCAGATGGATTTAAATCCAAGGACCTTGCCTAAGGGAGAAGCGTGAACGTTCATTTTTTGGGGGGATTTTCATAAGTTCATTAGGTGCATCTTGTCCTGTTTTCTGTGGTGTGAATTTGACGCTGTCCTTTTCACACATTTTTAAAGGTGTGTTATTGGTGCAGGCACCAAAGCGGTTCGGCAGGTTGAGAGAGGAAATCAGCGCTCACAGCGTCCCTCGTCAGCACACACGTCGTTTATGAAACTCGCAATATGTCTGAATTATCAGGCGAGTTCAAACACGGTGCAGAGGCGACGGATGGCAACGATCTTCTGCTTTCAGTAAATAAAGTCAAGAGACTCTCAATATTTCATCAGAAACCAGGATGGGGAATAAAAGGCAATAGTCAAGAAGCTCCTCTTAACGTGCTTCTTTCCACACTGATGCACGATCTCAAGCGTCTGGCTTCAAAGTGCACAAACGTCCAACTTGTACGGCAAGCCAAGTGGGCCATGCGTCACCCACTTCTGCCACCCGTCTGACTAAAGAGTCATGCAAAAAATGACACTTTGGGGTTTAGAAAGCTGGGAAAATACAACTAAACTCCGTCTAAAGCGCCGCTTTTCACACTGTTCCAAGATTCTTTCTGAACGGCAAAAATGCGTGATGGCGTTCAGTACTCACGACGGCTTTCAAAACGGTTTTCAGTGACCAAAATATAAATGCCGGAGGTTTTGGTGTCCAGACGATAGTCGTAAAAAATATATATTTTTGCCATATTTTACAGAATTCTAAGCTATAATCTGGCATTTTATTTACGTCACTGTTTAGCCAGACACGTGGTAAAATCGGCGGTATGTTACCATAAACCTGAGGTGCTGGACGCGCAAAACGTGTTCCGTCTGAACGCAGGATCAACAAAATTACTTGGTGCTTTTTTTTTTTTTTTTTTTTACACAGGAAGTTATGGACATTTGGTGGACTGTCTGCCGAATCAGTGACGACCTTTATGTATCTAAAGGCCAAAAAGACGATTTGCTCTCTGAAGCTGACCCTGCTGACCCTGCCACAAGAACCCGAGACCCTGTGAGCAATGAAGACAGACACCGGTGCAGCTAGGGTTTATTACTTTTAATCAATTCAGCTAGCTACAAAATGTCCACCACTGCACACACTGACAGGATACAGAGAGGGGGGTCGTTACTATTACATGCATTGAGGACATCGATCTCACAGTTGAACCTATTGTGTCATTCAGGTTTAGGGTTTTTATTCACCTTGCTGTAACTACTGAACATTTTGGCGATTTGGTGTGCATAGCTCTAAAGTACAGAAGCAAAGAACAAAAAAAAAAAAAAAAAAAAAAAAAAAAAGAAGAGAAAAGAAAAGAAAAGAAAACTTGGTATATATATTTTTTGTTTCATTTTAGAGTGTAGTTATTGTCATTTCATAATACCAGTATATGTTTTTACCAATAACAAACCACACGGGGGAGAATAAACTTACAGATACAGTCTTCTTATAAAAGTAAGGTCTCTCAGAAATATGTGTCTTTGCTTTACATTGCAAACTTTTATTTATTCGTTTTTGTTTTTTTTTCAGAGCATCCAAAACCTATGATACAGTACACAGCCAGTCCTCCTCTTTCAACACATAATCAACATCTTCATCATCAATGAACTGCATAATAGTTTAGAAAACAGGTCTTTTTTTTTTTTTTGTTTTTTGCAACACAACCCCCCACAAAGTCCTCACGTTTGTTTATTTATTTTTTTTGTTGCTTTTTTTTTTTTCCCCCCACCTTTATCTCGCCTCTTTCGATCCCCTTTGCATTTATTGTACAACGAGATGGTCACAGTCGGTAAATATATCGAGACAGAAAGAGTGGGCACTATTGCAAACTTGCAGGAGTATGGAACGAACAACTGTGTCCTAATACCGAGCATGCGTTTTTCGTCAATTTGCTACTGCCATGTTGTCGTTTTGTTTTGGGTTTTTTTTTTTTTTTGCCATTTTTTATTTTTATATACATTTTTCAGACAGGTTTTTATTTATGAGACTAAAATCTACCATTTGTCATGCAGAGAAACGCACAATTCACGTCACTTGGAATGCAATGTCTAATACAGCTACAGAGTCTAGTTGCACATTGTCTAACAGTAACTCAGTGTGATTGCAATTAAGGGAAAACGTATCGACGACCGCCTCTGTTTTTCTGATTGTAAGTGCTCTTTCGCAATCTCGCTCGGCTGTACCGCTGCGCGGTTGCCGTGGTCACCATCGTCACCACCACCACCGCCGCCGCCGCCGCCGCATTCATCGTCCGCGTTACGGGTGTCTTTTTAATCGCTCCGCTCCCTCTGTTGTCGTGACAACACCAAATAAGGAGCATGACAGTAGCCTAAATGGAATGACACGGCGTTACAAAGACGATACTGAGATACTGAAAAGGAAAAGAAGAAAACAAACAGCTTGTTTAGCATTCCTATTATATACTTGTCATCCAGAGCAGTGTAGTTTATTTCAGATATATATAGATATATATATCTATATACACAGATATGTGTATAGGTATATATATATGTATATTTTATGTATGTATGTAGCGAGATAGAGAGAGATAAAGAGAATAAAAACTTCACAAGTGAGCTAGAGAGCCATCAAGTCAGCACTATATACAACCTTTGGAAAGAATGATATACGGAGTATAAGAAATCATCTTTGTACGAGGACAATCATCTTGAAAAAGCTCGACAGACGACACAGAACGACATTTAAATCGAGGAAGGGGAGGTGATATGTGCATGTGTGCAAACCTAGAAGGTCAATACCATGATGAAAGCATGTCAGCGCCGGGTGACGTGTGGCGCGGGACGCCGAGGAAGACCGCGCTCCTGCCTCGCGCCGTCTAGCCACTGCCCAGCATCTTTGTGGCGCGCTGGTTGGCCTCGTCGATTCTAGTCTTGTTGGACTCGGCCTGCAAGACAGGAGGAGACGGGTCACGAAGGAAAGAGAAGAAAACAAAAAGGGTTTCCCGTTGATGCTTTGTCGAAACGCAGCACCGCCTCATTTTGATGGAAAAGCAGGAGGTTTTTTTTCCCCCCCTGAAATTGCCGTGTTTCCGTTAAGTTGATTTCCTTTTGCCAGCGGATGGAACACCTGAAGCCAGCAATTTGTAGGGATTCATGTTTTTTAAACGTTCAATACCTGTGATGGACATTTTTTGAAAAAGTGATCCGACTCTGTTGGCTTGAGTCCAACACGCCTGATGTTTTTAACACGTGACCTTTTGGTGTGAACCTTTATGTCTACTGCTGCTGCTGCACCTTCATTTTCCCTTGGCGAGACGATAAAGGAAGTTTTTATTTCTATTTCTGGTGAACACAGCGCTCTAAAATCACAGTGCTCTTTTCCGCTTTGATGCAGAACAGGAAATAAGCTCGCATAGGATCAAATAAGCAAAACTATACCATCTTCAGGCCTGAATAGCCCACTGAAGCGCCACTTCTGTCCTTCATGTATTTGTTCTGAGTCACAGTCCAAGTTTCTGATGTCGGTTCATCCTGGATGCCTCTGAGCTGAAAGGCTCATGCCTGTTCAGCCTCGTAGAGGTTTAGGTTAGACGTGGGTGATAAGGACTGCAAATTTTATCCCAGTATTTCATGGTACAGTTGTGATAACGACAAAGATCCATAAAAATGTTTAAAAGAATAATTTTTCTTCTTTTTTAGGTAACTGTACGGTTGTGAATGCAATTGCTGGGTTTGGGTGTTGTTGAACATCATTAACTGGAACTTATGGAGGCAACAACAAATCAAAATTATTATTGTTTACCACAATAAATGATAACTGATACGCCTCGGGTTTTAGGTCGTACTTGTAAATTTAAATGTTTTTCACCTGATTTTCCCCGAGACAAGAACAAATGCAAAGCACGAACCTATGGCTGAGGAAAACCAAGTTTCCCATCGCGAGGTGTAACCGTGGCGAGTGATGTACCTTCTCCATGATCCTGTCGATCTGGCGGTTCTGCGTGTCGATCTCGTTGCCCATGTCCAGGGCCATGTGCCGCAGGTTGCCGATGATGCCGCCCACCTGCTCCAGGTTCTCGTCCATCTCATTTTCCCGGGCATCGTCTGTTACCCTGAGCACAGGAAGGGTGGAGGCGTAAACACAGGTGAAGAGCACCATCTGGAACAACCTCGGCCATCTTTTACCTTGGATGTTAGGAGGATCTGACCTCTGACCTGAGATCTGAGCAAGTGCAGCACACTTGTTATGTGGAGAACTTTATCCAATATTATAAATCCTATGCGTTTCTGAATAAAAGCTAACTGCTAAATCAGATCTTAAGCAGCTAAAAGTCAGAATTTAAATTGAGTTTTCAGCTTCTATGCACCGCTAATCTGGAACAAACTACCAGAAAACTACAAAACGGGTTAGAGCTGCTTTGGACCCACGACAACTGGAACACTGACAAAGAAAAAAAAACATAAAACATTTTCTAAAAGAGGGATATCGACGTTCGTCAAAAACAATTTAAACACAAGCTTTCATCAACGTATCGATGAGACCTGCTGTGGCATTTCACTCATTTGGTAACTACTGAAGATCGGCACTGGATTTCATTTAGTGGCACCAGAATAAAAGCCACTGTCGCTGCTGTAATTTAATTTGTGGAGACATTACATTCAAATGATATAACGTCATTTATTTCAGCTGACTTTTTCGGTGACCTCCTGACCTTTCTCTGCTGCAGGTGATTTGAAAGGTGAAGCTGAAGGCTACCTGCGGATGAAGCCTCCGCTGATGGCCATCTGCTCGCGCTCGTCCACCACGCGGGCGGGCTGGCTGGCCACGACCCCGTCCTGGTTGTTCCCCCAGGCCTTGCTGGCTCCACTCTTCATTCTGATCGCCGGCGGCGACGGTGGGGGAGGAGAGACAATGACTCAGCATTTGGACAGAAACCGTCACAGACCTCAACCCGGCTGACTTCTTATTACTGACAATCTCGAGAAGAAAACGACAACGAAAAATACAAACAAAACGAAAACAAAAGCCTGGGGTCTGAGGCGCTCGCAGTCACATTGATATTTATCTGAACGTAGCGTGATCAGCTGGGACAAAAGGTGTTAATTGGCTTCATGCATCCAGCACAGAAATAAATGGAGGGGCGTGGGGTGGGGACTAGACTAAGTCAAGCAAAGCGTAGCAGGCATGGACTGGGTTTTAGTGTAGCTCATTTCTGCTGCTGTTAAATAACATACGATACACACTAAAAATATCACTTCACGCTAAAACTGGACTAGATCCCACATTTTGCTCTGTCAGCAATCCCATCCCTCTCCCAAACAGAGAAGACACATGGCGTCTGCAGACACACAACACAGAGGAACAGGACTGTGACGCTCTTAGGAGGGACGACTGAGAACAGACCGTTCGAAGCCACAAGAGGATACAGAGCAAAACAGACCAACAGATATCAAAATAAAAGCTGGCAGAAGGTCGACAGAGAATAACAGTGTTCCTGCCTGACCCCTCTCAGCTCCCCCACCCCCCCTGACCTGGGCTGGAGTGTCTCATGCAGCATCACTCTGCTTTCCGTTACTCAGAGTTGTGTGGTAATCTGCAGCAGCGAGTCAGCAGAGTGAAACGGTAAGGAGTTTGGACAGAAAGAGGTTGAAACGGGAAATAAACCGACAAATGCAGCTGCGCTAACAACCCGCGCTATCGCGCAGCTCAGCCTCACTGAGCATGCTCAGATAGGCCTCAAAGGTTAACCGCATTCCAAATTAAAACAAGCTCAATAATTTTCATCTGCATAATTTATTGCTCATTTTTTTCTTTTCTCTTTTTATACAAAAACCTGGATGATAAAAGTCTTCGGTTTGGTCCTTTGGTCTCAACTGGACCGTTCTTTGAAGGACAATTTTGTTTACAGAGACGTCACTGTTTATTTTATGTCTTCTTTTTGTTGTTTTGTTTATTTAAAATTTCTTCCAGTTAGAGTGTTAAATGTTCATTAATATTTCCATTTTATTCATCTTTTAGAATGCACAATCACGTTATTATGCCATGAATTGAAAATGGCCTCAAAACAACAATATTATCGTTTATCGCGATAACGTCTGGAACAGTTTATCATCCCATAAATACCCAGATTGTAAGATTCATCAGGATCAAGTTTGACCACGAAGGCATAGAGGCTGGAGAGATCAATTATTATGATGTATTTTTAAGGTGAGATCCTATTGATATAATCCTGGACAAATAGTCACATATCTTGTCACGTTTTTGGTAATCCATTCTGCAGTAATGTGTCCCTTGATTTTCTGTTTTGCAGCTCTTGTTGGTCAGTTCTGTGTGGATGAGCTGCTGATGGCTCAGCCTCCCACACACTCATTATTAATAGAAATGGACTGAGGCTCGGCTCGGCTCGGCTGCCTGTCCCTGCTCACACATAACAACATGCTCAGCACATCAGACAGCTCCAAGTCCTTTATGCTTGTTTTTTTTTTAATTTCCATTTTGTTTCCTTAGCTCTTTTCTTCATATTTGTCACGTGCCGTCTGTTTTATTATTCCTGTTTTATTATTTCTTCCCTCTTGTTGGACGTGATGCACTCCGCTAGATTTCTCACAAATCCATCAATTTAAGATATCTCTATGTGTAGGACTTTTATTTTGAAGAGAGGAAGGAAAGAATTGCTCTGTTTTTTAGCAGATGCGAATTAGCAGATTAGCTTGTAATGCTATAATCTGGTACAGCGCATCACATGGTGACGTTTATGTTTGAGCTGTACGTTGTCCTTTTCCAAAGAGTTTATTACTCTAAGTTCAGACATAAATGACTATTGGATCTTTTGTTAACATGCTTAACGGCTGTAAAAAAACTGAACTTGAGTGTTTTATACTATCTGTGAAACCCAGAAAAGGGACTTTTGTCGTCTGCTCTTGTGTGTATCCAACGTCGTGTCTCACCTCGTCAGCTGGACGCATCGTTACACCCCTACTGCTGACCTTTAATCGGGTTTGCTGTTATTGAAGTAAAATAATCTCACTAGACGATTTGAGTCCTGATAAAACTAAACTCACTCCTTCTTATTCATTCTTTGATCACTAGGTCCAGGTACAGACTCGCTGCAAGTGTGACATCACGCGCACAAGATCCAAAAGTTGTTCGCTGATAATGACTACCATTGGTTTTAGCTGTCAGGTTGTCAACATAGCGTGCCAAATCTTAAATGTACGTGTGTTATAGATTAAAGAAAAAGGGAGGGAGTTTGTGCTGCTATTTCTCAATACATTGATTAGATAAGAAAATCAAGAAAGAGTTTTAATTTTTTTCAAATAACCAGGCAGAGTACGTTATGCCGGCTTGACTTTGACAACCTTAACATGTAGATGTGCTGCAGACCTTTGTTTGTTTTTGGTTCAGTTAAAAAAATAAGGCGGCTCACACACCAACAGGATAAGTTAGCTAAGCTTAGTTTACTTTTTAATAATCGGAAAATTAAAAAAATCAAGCATGTAAGCGTAGAACTAACAGACCGAATGTTTTGTTCTTTCTATGGGAAATATTTGTGTATTTTTTGGTGTTAGAACCTGAGAACTGAGAGCGTTTTGTCACTCAGTTCCTATGGGAACAGGTCCTTGTATAGAGTATCTGGTTTTGAGTTGTTCTTCAAGGGGTTTTCTGCATTATTTTTCCCTTTGCTGAGACGCACTGCACTGAATTAAAAACGTTCTAAGAAACATCTATTTGCAGAGTCAGTTTGAGTCAACGTCCCAGCAGGCCGCCCTGCCACTGTCTGATATGGCTGACCTACATGTGAGCCAGCCCCCTGAGGGGGGAAGGGGCTTTGCGAACAGTGATGTTTTGAAGCAGCCAGTGCAGGACAGAGGCTAATTTAGCACAGAGCTCTGCAGGAGAGGCGGCACTGCAGAGGACGACTCAGTCACTACAGGAGCCGTGTGGAGACAAGGGAACTGGAGGCACGATGGAGATATTTACACGTCAAACCCAACTCCGCTGCGCCACACCACTCCCCTTTATTTTGTTATTTTTTATGGTTTTGAATGTGTCATGCTGTTTGTCACTGCGCTGCTTCATACAGCTCATAATGCGGCTCAGAAATGTTATTTCACACGTCCTGTGTTTATTCCAGTTTAATAAACGAGTCACTGAATGTTTTTGGTCCTATCGCAATTTAAATTAAAGTAAAAACAACAACAGTGTGGTTAATTAAAATGTAAATTCTCTACTTTGTTCCTAAATTTTTGCCTTTTATAAAAAATTTCATTTTATGTATCACTTTTAATCGTTCTTGAGCTGCTGACAGGGGCCACGCAGGATCATTTTAAGGGAACCGGCCATCCCTTTGTTTGGAAATGATTAAAAAACAACACTCCGTTATTCCGAAATACAACACAGACGTCGTCACTATTTATTAATTTGTTTTTCTTTAATAAAGCAGTTTATGACTGCCGTTTTGTCCCAATTCACCTGAACGTCTTACTGTCAAGCTGCTACAACTAAAACAACAAAAACAAGAAAAAACAAATTAAAATGATGTATTAATTTTTTTGATTTATAATCCACCGTCATCATCAGAACCTTCAGTATCATCCTGAGTAAAATCACTGTTATGAGTTGCATTATCAAGCATGCATGAGCATTCAGAGGATCATGCTCTCCAGTCATTCCATGTTATTTGCACTCAGTGGGGGGTAAGGTGGGAGGGTTGTGGGGGTCTCGTTCCCTGCACAAAGGTGAGGATCTACTGGATGTTAGAGCTGTGTGGTGGAAGACATCATGCAGATGAGGAGAAGTGTCAAACAGTCCTGGACCAGGCTGCCCAAATGCATTTTGGGACCAAGATCAGAGAAAAAGAAAACAAAAATGTAACGAAATTGTTCCAGAATGAAGATCTGAGTGCCAAGATGCTTTGGGGCCCTCAGCCCTGCTCTTTGTTTGTTCTACAAGGAATCCTATTTTGTTTTTAAGAGTCGGCAAAGTCGCCTCTTCCCACCGCGCTTGGAATTAGAACAAAAGGCTCCATAACAGGAACACCTGGATTTCAAAAGCCAGCCAGGCTGTTTAAGGAAGCATGTGTTCAGAGAATAGGGCTCTTAGAAGGAGAGTGTTAACGGAGGCACTTACTGGTGAGTGGAGGAAAACATAAAAAACAACATTTAGCTTGGATTTAAAGGTTTTTAACCAGATTTGATGAATGTTATATGCTACCTAATGGTAAATAATTGCAGTGGTTATGCATGGGATCATTTGGCCAAACTTGTATGAATGCCTTACACTGACATGAATATGAGTATCTGCAGGTTTATCCAGTGGGAAGCCAGGCTGCTGCATTTGACCGCATGAAGGTCCTACACAAATCTGCACTAAAGTCGAACTGAAAGGCCATATTTTACATTCATTCTTAGACATATTATGTCTATTAAACCAAAGTGAATCTGTGTTTGACTTTATTAACATAGAGAAATATGATTCCAAGGACTGGGCTATAAAGCCATGACATTTTCTCTTGTGATCTTTATTGGAATGGCAATAAAACTGGCAATAAAAAGAATTCATCACAATCTTTTTGGCCATAATTGTGTCAAAAATGTAAAATGTTAGCCTGAGAGAATCACAAACATATCCAAAAAAAGCTCTAAAAATCAAGCGACTTAAATGTGCTGCTCAGCACCACACAATAAGAGCGCTAAATAACCTACAAATATCCACTCACAGCATCCCAAATGCAATTCTATAAAATACAAAAAAAATCACTTGAGAAAAGAGTTGAATATTCTGCACAATAAGCACTTAAAAAAAACAGAAAACTATGAAATTTGGTTTATGTTTCTTCCAGATTTCTTCCAAACTCTGCGTCTCAACATGACTTTAAATAAATCTTACGGGTGATATTATAACTGGACCTGTTTCATGTATGTCCTATTCTTCTTCTTGTATTGTTTTAATCACTGTCCTGTTGTAGATCCTGCACTTAAAGTTCACCTTAAACCATTGTTTTATTTTAATACTTCTTAAATTGCAAAAGGCCAACTCTGACCTTGGCTGGGCTTTTAGAAATTAAACTTTAAATCTAATAATAAAATCAAACCGATTTAAAACTAACAGTAAAAGAAAACTTCAAAACGATCTTCTGATCTAATCTAATGCAACCCAACTATCGATCGGATCACACTGTCTACGCTTCTCCTTTCGAGGGACGTGTGCAAATGAACAACCAACATCACCCCAGTGGATGCTGCATATCAAGGGAAGATTTGTGATTATTAAACTAACTCATTCGACAACTACATCACTTCTTATTTCCCACATGTCCTCTTAAAAGGACAGGAATCATTATGTGGAACAATGGACTAAGAAACTTCACCAATCCAATCAAGATTAATAATTTAAAAGTGAATTTTTGAGTGCTTTCACACTTCAGTTCGACTTTAGGGACAAAGTGTCTATGTGAGGGTGAGATTAGAACTATTTTAAAGAATATCCACCCACGTCCCCACTGTAAGGATAAGAGAGTTTTTTATTACTATTATTTCTGAACAGGAGCAGAGCAGACTATTGGCTAATGGCCATTGTGATGTCACTTCTTCCTCGGTTGTTTTTTTTTTTTTGTATTTTATTTGGTATTTAGTCGCATATTTAAATGGCAGGCAGGCAGGCAGGCAAGCAGCACCTACTTGTTACATGGACAGGAGCAAAGACCACAGAATTTCCCTAGATCGTTCAAATTCTTTTCTGCATCCTTCATGTCCTTATTGATTTGGTCCATTCCCTCCTCGATGCGCTCCAGTTGCTCTGATTAAACACAAGTCATTTATCCCCCACAGAATGAAGCACGAGGAGAGAGAGAGAGAGGAAGAAGATGAGAGAGAAAGAGAGAGAGAGAAAGAGAGAAGACAAAGGAGAGAAGACAACAACTTCAGACACTCACTGACGAAAGAAAGTAAAACAAAACGAGAAAAAGAAAAAAAAAAAAGAGGAAAAACTGGACGCCACCACATATGCAAAGAACCTTTGGGGCACATTGTCAGTACCTACTTGTTACATGGACATATGAAAAGCCCACAGCATTTCCCTAAATCTTTTAAATTTTTCTCGGCTTCCTTCATGTCTTGGTTGATATGGTTCATGCCCTCTTCAACACGATCGAGTTGCTCTGGTCAGGACAAAGGGATGACAGTAGTGGAATGAATTTCATTGACTGATTGACAGAAATATGATATATGATGAACAGCAACTGTGTCGACGTGAGCGTGTGTGACCTCATGTGCAAACTGCAATGGCTGCTTGTGGGTTTACAGGAGAAGTAAAGACTTTAACCATGTTAAGTAGAGGACGATTATAGTCAACTCGCCTGCAATATGGTTAGGAGTCACCAAAAAAACCCACAATGAATACAACTCTACTCACAACAGGCCACTATGCTAACTTAGCATAAGAGCCGCCAGGAGAACAACGCTTAGCCAACCAACAATTGGCTAAAACTTAAGACTGTGAATGAAACTGGTAGCCTGAGATTCCTATTATGGCGAAAATATAGTCATAACTCATCAACTAGCTTACTAGCAACAGATAATGGGTTTTAGCTCAGTACAATAAAATAGATTGTGACAAAATTGGAATGAATTTCATTGAATGATTGACGCTCGCTAAAGCTAGTGAACATTAGTCACTAGCTACACTAATGATAGTAAGCATTAGTCACTAGCTAAATTAGGTATACTAAAGCTAATGAGCATTAGTCACTAGCTAAATTAGGTATACTAAAGCTAATGAGCATTAGTCACTAGCTAAATTAGGTATACTAAAGCTAGTGAGCATCACTAGCTAAATTAGGTATACTAAAGCTAGTGAACATTAGTCAATAGCTAAGCTCCCCATAGTAAAGCTAGTGAGCATTAGTCACTAGCTAAATTAGGTATACTAAAGCTAGTGAACATTAGTCAATAGCTAAGCTCCCCATAGTAAAGCTAGTGAGCATTAGACACAAGCAACACTAATGAAAGTGAGCATTAGTCAATAGCTACACTAAAGCTAGTGAGCATTAACTAAATTAGTTAGTGACTAATCTAAGCCTGTAGCTAAATATACAGCTAAACATACAGGTTAGCTACAGGTTTGTAGTTAAACTAAAATCTAAGCTTATCGGCCATTTGAGTATCAGCAAGCGGGAGTCTTTTTTTGTATTTCATCCAAACAAAAACTTTTTCTGTCATGCTCATTATTTCACAATTCGTCTATAAATCCTGTGCAATTCTAAATTGCACAAGATTTCCTTTTCTACACGTGAAAGCCTCAGGACAGTAAAACTGAAATGAATCAATTTATTCCTGATGAGAATATTTTTCTTCCCTTGCAAAATGAGTAGTTGTCACTCTCATGCTGCATTTCTTTTTGCACTCAAACATCTGAATTTCTCAGTGCCATGGACTGAAATGTCAACGTGGGAAGTCTGAGATTCCATTCTTTAATATCTAAAAGGCAAAGAAATACTGTTTTGCACTCTGGGTTTCATTGCTGGTGACAGTTGTCGTGGTTGCTAAGCAAATGAATTAGCAATCCTACAAGTTTTCTGTTCAGTTAGATAAGTTGAATGTACAATCTCATCTGGCATTTTCCTTACTTTGACTGGACCATGACTGTGACTAGACTCTGGTTTGCCATGCTGATGTGGTGGATGGTGAGTTGCCAACTATTTCTCAAAGCAAATTTGTATTGGGACAGAGAAATAAGTAGAGTGTGAAAGCATGTGGCACAGTTAAATATGGAGTGGATTCAGGAACTTGTTCACCGACTGTTAGGGTTCGTTCAATCCCTGGTCGGCATGCACTTCTGAAAGTGTTAAAGTTGGGTTAGTACTACAGGCATATTCATTATTAGTTTGATTTCAGCAGTGGAATGAATGCTCCGACGGCCAGGATTTTCTCCTTTACAACTATAAAGGTTTTCAGTCCGATGAGAGAACATCCGTGTGGATTTTGAGTTCAGCTCCCAGACTGCAGGTAGTCCGTCATCACAAAACGTTTAGTAATAATCTGCAGGTGCAGAAATGCTCTGGGGATTTGATGCATTAGAGTCCACGCATGACTGTTCACAGACAGACTGCAGCTTACATTCCCTGTTGACAGAATTAAGGATCCCCTCTTGCAGACTTTATGAATTGATGAAAACTTGACTTCCAGTCAATGGGAGAGCTGAGATCCCTCATTCCAGAGGTGGAACCTTTGTAGATTTTTTTTCTCCTGCCATATCAAACATTATATTAAGTGCACTCTCTGTATTTTACACTTTCAAGGTGCAACCAGGGATTGTACGAATCACTAAGCGGGCTGAAGTGATAGAATATTTTGTCATTACCAGCTAAATCGATCGTTTCTCTTTCCCCACTTCTTTTCTTTGTACACCTGGCAAAACAGTTCTCAGACCAGTTTAACCATTAGCCATCTCGAGATACCAATCAGACGAACAGCCGGAGACAGCTTCAGCTCCTGATTCATTGTAAATAATAAATATGTGATTTTGAACTGGGAGTTTCACCCCAGTAAGTTCTTAATTTACGCAAAAGGATTCAACGTAAACAGATCTGAGAACAGCGCGAGAGTTACTCAACCACCAGCTACCAAAAGCACCATTTATAACTGCTGGTTGTTTCGCCCCTCCGCCATTTTGTACCTTTGTAGTTTTCTTGGTTTCCTAGATGCGGACCGCAGGCTGTTTCTTACTGACGCATCAATAATGAACCAGTTTGTGAAATTTCATAACGGCTGTAAAGAAATGGCCTGCTTTCTGACAGGAAATGGAGACCGACTTAAAAACGTTACCTTTTCACCGTCTGAGTTTTTTGATCAGCCCAGGAGAAGCACGACTACATGTTTGACACACATAGGATCGGTTGTAGCTTGATTTCTTTCTAAAATAACATATCTTAGGATCCGCTTTAGAGTTTTATGACTATACTATTTTATGAAAGACGCCAATATTTACCAGCAGGAAGTTAGCAAGAGTTATTTACAAAGATGTTAAATTCCTCTCTGTAAACTGGTGAAATACAAGGTCACCGGGAAAGAATACACAGTAGAGTTCAGTTTTGTGAGATTTCAGTATTTCTCCTCATAATTCATGAAGATGCTGAGAAAAGCCCATTATGTTTTGAGCATATGGGCACCAAACGGTTTGTTTACACCTTCAAACGGGAAGTAGAAAAGGACAAAACAGAAACACGTTGGTAGAAGATTGGGGTACAACTTGGCGAAGGGGCAAATTGACCCAGAGACACAATTTAGTCTGAAAATAAGGCTGAGCTGTGAGGGGGGTTGAGGTACTGCAGTGGCAGCTGGAAACATTCTCCAAGAGATCTGTCAGAGGTTTTGGCCCTTTTGAGATTTCTCTCGTCTTTCTTAGCTGAAATAAAAAATAAAATAAAGTAAAAAAAAACGATGAGGAAGTAAGGATAAAATAAAGAAGAAGAAATAAAAAAAAACACCTGGTGGCAAATGAATTAGAAGCGGTCAGGCAAACCGAGAAGAAGAAGAAGAAGAAGAAGAATGTGAGCCAAAAGTAAAGAGAAGTTAAAAGAAGCTGAAAGGAAGAAATGAAAAAAAATCCCCAACCGTCAACGATCAACTCAGCATGCAGTAAAAAAAATTAATTTAAAAACCCTCAAAGCATAAATAAAAGAAATAATAATAAAAAAATGGAGGGAAAAGTGAATTTGTTTCAAATGCGTTTAAATGAAAACAAGCAGTTGAAAATGGAACATTTCATTCATTCACAAAGTGTTTGGTTATCATATAAAAAACATCAAAAGTACAGAGTTAAAATGTGATCATTAATATATTTTTATACTTATTGTAAAAAAATAAATAAATAATTTAAATAGCTCAGTCATTACAACAAAACATTATGACCATCTCTTCTCCTGTTCACTCACCTCCCTGCTCGTCCAGCATGACCAAAGTCCTGATTCCAGCATCTTTGCTCTATGGAAGGCCAGGGCCGGATCACAGGTGGACAGGGGTGGAGGTTGTTGGGGGGTAAGGGGGAAAGACAGAACAGAAGTCAACAGGATGGTCAACAATGGTGTCCTGGAAATGAAAAACCCCGTAAGAGTGTGATAAGATGTCGATAACTTTCTCCGGTCCAAACAGATTCTGTATGAACCTGAAAGTCTGTAAGTTGTAGTTTATCAGGACGATGGCAGCGATGATTACATTTTAATCTGCTGCTCTGCAAAGAAAAAAAATTCTTCTTCCTTTCAGTAACCTTATTTTAGAAATGCACTACGAAACCTTTAATTTTGAGCTTTCCTCAGCAGAATACACTGTCCAGGCATTCTAATGTCAAATATAAACATTTTTATTTATGGGCTTCAAAGGTGTAAAAAAAATAAAATAAAAATCCACTATATTACGGTTAAAAGTCTTATTTACTGTTGTAGTAATGCCAATAGGGATTAGCTATAATAACAAAACAGATGTGCATGTTGCTGGATTCCTGTGTTTTTTTTTTTAAATGTTATTTCGCCACAGTCTGCCTCCACTTCTCTCATCCTGTCCGCCCCGTTTCATCGGCCCGGTGGGATTTGAACCCCTCTCTCCTGTTCCGCCTCGATTTGACAGAACCGACGATGATCAATCTGACCTTGAGAGTCCCCGACTTCCCTCCCTCCTGCTCTCTGTGTTTGCTTGTTAATGTATTCCCTTTCTGTGCATTGTGCTATCATCGTCTAGCCATTAGCGTTGCTCACTTTAATGTGCTTTGTGTGTTTTGCGCGTGTGTGTGTGTGTGTGTGTGTGTGTGTGCGCGCGCCTCATCTCGCGCTGCTCATTTCCTGTGAAGTGCTGCTCACGCCGTCATTCAGCTGACTCACGGTTGACTCGGTGACAGCATTAAGGACGCAAACACCTCGACATGGAGGGAGCAACGCACAAATTAAAGGTGAACTTTGAATTTGAACTCGGGACTTTATTTTATTTTTTACTTTGCATTTAAGAACTTAACGCCTTTTTTCTCCTTTCGCTCTGAGTTGATAAGAGCTCAACCTTGAGTCGTTCCCAGATGTGTCGCGATCCTTTATGTCTTTAGCAATTCAACCCCAGAGGTGTGTTTGCTTCTTAGATTCTCCGACAAAATCAGTTTTTCTGCATTTTGTCACATCAGAACCACAAGCGTTAGCCTGATGTGTTGTGCAGCCTTAGCATCTTCTTCCTCGTGTTGTTCTCCTACGAAGCTGGTAGCTTCTAACAGGATGGTTTTCTTTCATCTGTGCCTTTCTTTATGTTGTTCTTTTATATAAAAACATCTGATTTATGGATTGCATGATGAATAGTTGTGATATAGTATTGTTTTATAACATAAAGCTGTATGATTTTCTATTGTTCAGCACTTTGTGATTGTACGTCTGTGACAAGCGCTTTATGAATAAACTTTACTTACTAAACTTTACTAATTGCCTCCATTTTGTCCCTCAGTTGCCACGACAACGTTTGCTCTCTAATGTACTAACAAAACTTTGAGCTCTGCATAGAAAAGCTGCACAGATGAAATGGACACCACTGATTTAGGAACGTTAGCGTAAACCAGGGTTGATATCAATTCATGCCACACTTTTCAGATTTCATTTCTTATAAAATCCCAATAGAATGCACTGAAGTTTGTCTGTTTGTTTGAAGGCTGCAGAATGACAAAACTCCTGTGGTTTCTGTGAACTTCTGCGTCCACACGCACCTGCACTGCAAACTAAAGTCGATCAAAACTTCATTTTTGGCTTCTTTCTATATATATATATATATATTTTTTTTTTACAAACTGCTGTAGTTTCCCATGGATGACTGTTCAGTGCTGCGGGTTTTTCTTACCTCCTCCACCAGCTGCAGCATACGACGAGTGCTCTCCAGTGACTGCGAAGAGATTAAAGATGGAATTATTATTCTCTGTGTGAAATTACAGACACAGCAGCTTGAAAACGACAGTCGACTCCAAATGAACTGCTCCATGACGGTTCAGCCGTTTTTTTTAAAAAATTTTTTGTATTTATTAATGCAGCAGCTCTGACTTTTCTCTCAAGTCAATGTCTGGACCTAAAAGCTTCTTTAAAGTCAGAAGCAAAAAATGAAAAGAAAAAGAAAAAGAAGGTATTATTTTGGTGCCGCCATTTTGAGTATGCTCTGCGCCAACGCGCGCATGTGTATGTGCGTGTTTAATATTCTGCTCAGCTGTGCCACAGTGAGTCATATGTGGAGCTGCAGGGATCTGGGCCAGTCTGCTCCGGGCCATCACAACGACGTTGTTTCTCCGTCTGACACGCTCTCACAAAGAACAGAGCAGAGCTCCGGAACGTCAGCCGGACCGCCGCGCAGTCGGCTCTGTACGGAGCTGCTGCTCTCACAACGCAACTATCGCCTCTCTCACCTGTGCGACATCCGTGTAAATCTGATTTTAAAAAATGAGAATGTGGCGGAAAAGTTATAAATTTTGTATTCCCTTGACTCTCTTTTCAGTTTTCTTTTTTTTTTTTTTTTTGCGATTGTGTGCAAAGACAATTTTTATTTGCTGTCAATATCAGGACCATAAATGTCCTCATATGGGCTGGTTGTGGCAGAATGTATTAATAAAACACTTCTAACACATAAATAAATAAGTCATATCGAGCATCTTTCATGCTGATCAGTCACTCCAGTATCGAAGAAGTGCAGAGATCTGTTGATTTCACGTGAAATAATGGAGGAACTGATTGATGTATTGCAGTAACATGCAGATCGAAACTGCTTAGATTTGACCAATAAATTAATAGTTAAGCAACTGATTTAATTGTAAAGGGCCACATAAAAAGCTGAGCCAGACGGGCTCAAATTTGACACAATCGATCTTATGTAAAATTCCAAATTCTGAATCAGAGAATTTTTGTTTCGGTTTGTAGGCCACAAGTTTTTGTTCTCCATTATCATCAACATTAAAAGAAATAACGCTTGAATCATTTCACTTTGTAAATAACGTGTCAAACTCGAGGCCCGTGGGCCAAATCTGGTCTGCTGTAACTATTTAAGTAGCCCTCTGGAGCCACATAAATAGAACTATAATAAGAACTTTCTTAGCTTTTATTTGTGTAGTGCCAAATTCCAACAATGTGAAAAGATGTCCAGTATTATTACATTTTTTCTAAGTTCTCACTGAATGAGAAGAAAGTTAGAATATTTTAACAGTTTGTTAGTAGGAAGCTTTATAAATACATTCTGTGTGCATCTTGATGTGGCCTGACATGAAAATGAGTCAAACACTTCTTCAAAACACATGAGCTTCTTTTTCTGAAATGATTGGCAAAACATCCTGAACTTTTTCACAGCATTCCCATTTCTCAGCCTTTACATCTGTGCTTGTCACGAGGCTGCTTGGGTGTTTTTCACTCCACCGTACGCCGAACAGCTGCGTCCGGGCAGAAGTGTGTTGTTCTCACCTCGTCGGCCAGCTGGTCGGCGCGCTGCTGCATGTCTGACAGCTCATTGCGCATGTCGGCGTCATCGGCCATGGCTGCTGGATGTGGGGGGTGGAGAGGGTCTCCAAGAGGGAAGAGAAGATCCTAATGGGAATCAGGGGTGGGCTGCAAGAGACAGAGAGAGGGAATGAAGGTTTTAGCCGAGTTTAGCAGATGCTGGTGTAATGCAGTGGGGACTTTATTATTGAAGAAGGTGACTATGATGGTTAAAAACTGGAATACAGGAGGAAAAACCAACTGGAATATCCTCAACTTCCTGTGTAACATTCCGGAATAAAATGAGAATCTTTGACGGATTAGACAAAAAGAGTCGGCGGAGTTCACAAGTCATTTCTTCTAAGTAAAGTTCCATTCATATTGACATTAAGAGCATTTTAAATAGCTTATGGTTTTTCCCCTCCAACTACTAAAATCTGACCCCACTCCATTTTTGTTTACAGTAGGAAGTTGTGTTCAGTGTCTTTTTCAGAAGGTTGTGTGTTGTTTTCTTCCGTGGCTCTTGGTGCAGCGCCACCACAGGCGAGGAGGGGAACAGGTTTGGGTTTGGTTCGTTTGACACCGAGCAGTGTGAAAACTGGAATAAACAGATTGTTCATCTCACCTGGTACCTCACTATGTGTTTTCCACTTTCAAGATCAACAGAGGTAATCGTCGCAGGGTAAAGATATATAAAAAAGTACAAGTTATTAGCACCGCAGGCATAAAACAACTTAGCAAAACACGCTAGTGACTAGCTAGGTTGATTGATAATTCTGGATCCTTACGAGCCAAGTTAACGTTAGCACTAAATACAGATGCTTTTAAGAATTAAATAAACTTCCTTCTCTTTCATTTTCCCCTTCTGCATCATGGGTACTCAATCAAGTGGTACCGGAGCCGACCTGCTGAGTATCAACAGGTCACAGAGGCTTCATATCGCTGGATGCCTCACCACACTGGGCTCCCATCAATACACTTAAACCTAATTAGGCAAATTTCAGCTGGGATGTTTCTTTTTAATTTCATGACTCTGTCTGGAGGCGTTTTTAACACCGGGAACCTTCTTTTGTTCACAAACTGTTCATCCCTTGACTTAACCTTATAGGAATCCTTATAGGAATCAGCAAATAAACCAACCAATACAGTTAATCAGATTGATTTTTTAAAAATATTTTTGCCATTTCTGCTGTGTGCTAAGCATATTACTAAGTGCAATAAGCTTCTCGGGTGACAATGCTTTTCAGAACAGGAGGTTTGGGCCTAGTGGACGCATCTCATTGTGACGCAGCGAGCGGCTTGCTTGACATATTGCATCAGAGCTCCAGGCGCGCTCTGTCGCATCACAACAAGCATCTGCTGATTCTATTCATTGTGTCACGAAGCCTGGCTGTGGTGCGATCACACGGCCTTCCTCCGCACACACCCACATCAGAAGGTTTCTGAGAAGGAGACAAGGAATCGCTTCCACCTTCAGTGTCACATTTATCCTTCACAACTCAGCCGAAAAAAACCCCTAACAAATCGGTTTAAGGGAATAAAACACACAATGCTGGATACAGAAGTGTGTACGCTCTTAGATTAATACTTTGTTGAAGAAGTTTTTGGTTACATCTTGTGACAGTTCTTGTCCACATCGTTAGATGATGATGGCCAAGCCATTCTCGTCTTGGCTCCCATGAAGGTTGATTGGTTGAACTGAATTGAAAGTTGCTTCAACAAGGTAATAGTTTTACTACGCGAGTTTATCCAACTGTGTTATTGCAGTTTCTTAAAATCTTTTTCTTTTAAAGGGGCAGTGTTACGTGTTTTCCGTATACATGGTGCCATTTTACAACACAATCAAGGAATTGCTACTTGTTTAGTTGTAGCAAAAATCCAATATATTAACCATAACAAACAAAATTTGACTTCATAATTTAATGCCTTAAAATTGGCCCTCTGTCTCTTTAAGAAGCTCCTGCTCTTTTTGAACCTCTCTTTCTGGAAGTCATCACAACATGGCTCCTCTTTTAACCCTTCAACAACGTATTTACCAGGTTTTACTGAGAAGAAGTTTGTATGATAAGCTCAGCAGAAGTGCAGTTCCACCCAGTGTTTGCTAATTGCTGCTGGCTAGTCTGAAGGAGCTGAGTGGGGGAATCGCTGGGAGGGGGAGCACGAAAACTGCAGCTCAGAGGAGGAGCTTCATCCTCGGAGGCGGAGCTAGGTCCACCCAGACTTTTTACGCAGCTGAATGGTTGCCATGGGAGACTCAAGGATGTCTCAAACATGCAAGAAAGAATCAAAGCAACACTTACAAGATTTAAAACTCAAAAAAAGCACATTTTACATAGTACTTCCCCTCTAATCTCTTCCTTTAACAGATTTGTTTGTTTGAAGCGTGAATAATACAGGCTATAAGGCAGATTAAACGTGGCTTAATGGTACAGAATATTTTTGTCCACTGAAATCTGGCATTTTAATACGCATGTGTAGAATTCAATGCGACTCTAACTGGTGTAGTGAAAGGAGCCCATCTGCCTCCATGCATGTGGACAGACGCTATGCTAAATCCACAGCTGCATCATAATGATTAGGCCTCTGCATTCATTCAGAAGACGGTTTATTTAAATGAAGCTTTTGCACGTTGAGCCGGAAACCGTTGAATTTACGCAACATGCCCGTTCCAGTTCTCCCCACTCCACTTCTTCCCATGTTCTCTCCCCCACCCTCCCAACACACACACACACGCATGCAAACACACACGCTCTCTCTCTCGGCTCCTCGCCTCGTTTTGGCGTTTGGCTGCGCTGGTTATGTAAACCCCGGAGTGGTCAGCGCAGTGCAGAGCTTCATGCCTGGATCAAAAACACTGAAGGAAGACGAAGCGTCATTGCCTCCCCGTGTCGTTGCGTAACTCAAGTAGAGGCAATTAAATTTTCACAGGCTGCAGCGACCTTTTACTTTACATCCCCAATCAAAAGCTGAGCGTTTTGCATCTTGGCTGCCCTCCACACTGCCAGCATCAGGCTTTCTCATCAAACACAGAGAGAACGGTGGGCAAAAACAGCATGTTCTCACCTCACGGTGGTTCTTAAATCAGCACCACCGTGAAGCAAACACTGTTTCTGTCATTTCCACTGGCTTCAGAGAGACATCGCTCTCCAGATCAAACTGTTGACCTGTGAGTCGTTAGGAAGGCTGCGCTATCATCCAGGAAATACCTCCACTACATAGGACAGAGTCCTGAGTCCGCTATCTGATTTAGTTTCTGGTGAGGCTGTTTGAGTTACATTTCATTTTTGAATCCAGCTACCGGCAGTTCACTGAGGAAGAATCTTCATTTTGTTTTGAGATACAGCGGTGGCTTAAGATTTAGAACTAACAGACATCTCCTAATCTCTAACTTTTTTGGTGTTTTTATTGCCAATATATCTTTAATTGTTTCATTACAATTTTGGTAGATCAACATGTTTAGACAAACAAGGAAAGCGTTCAGTATACTGCTCTCGGTTGTGTTTTACTTTATAAATTCACATTTTGCTTGAAGTCTTTTGGGGAATCAACTGAATATCTGTCTCTTATCCACTGCAGCAAATCTAAAGCTCAGTCAGATTGGATGGAGATCATCTGTGAACACCAGAGTCTTTTCACAGAATAGATTTAGATCTAAACTTTGACTAGGCCATTCTAACCCATGAATGATCTAAACCATTCCATTGCAATGGTAGCTGTATGTTAAGGGTTGTTGTTCACTTGGAAATTAGCATAATATTGCTTTCACTGGAACTAAGGGGCAGGTCGAAATGCCTGAAAACACGCCGCAACCAACCAACCAACCAACCAACCAACCAACCAACCAACCAACCAAC